>NW_020870094.1:519784-532284 GCF_003789085.1 Penaeus vannamei | reverse complement strand
ATATATATATATATATAATATTTATATATATACATATATATATATATATATATATATATATATATTATATATATATATATATATATATATATATATATATATATTATATATATATATATATATATATATATATATATATATATATATATATATATATATATTATATAATACATATATATATATATATATATATATATATATATATATATATATATATATATATATATATATATATATATATATATATATATATATATATATTTGTGTATGTGTGTGAATATATCTTCTTAAAGATAAGCAACACAGTCAGCCCTTTATCTGGCCCTTGAAGATCAAGGAAAAGTATAAAATGTATTAATTCCAAGAATTCCTCTGATTCCAGCAGTTATCCTCCAGCCAAAGTTAGCTTCGCACTGTCCATTAACGACAAGCAAGGGCAGTCACTGGAAACATGCTGGACTCCACTTCATGCAGCATTGTTTTTCCCATGGTCAGCTGTATGTGGATTGTTCCAGAGAAATGACAGCAGTCTCTTCATATTCACACCAAATGAAAAAAAAAAAAACAATAATGTTTTATTTATTTATTTATTCTGCTGCTTTCAAGTAGTCTCCAAATGGGGTACTGTGCGATACAAAATTTTCTGTGATATAAATCCCAGACGGCACCAATACTTCAATCATTGTTGTCTTCTAAGCTGATAAATCCCAGACAGCAGGGTACCAATAAATGCTTCACTATCACTGTTGTCTTCTAAGCTGGACCAGAAGACCCAGCAGTTTTGGACCAGAGGCTTAATTATCCATCCACAGGAGCCAGCTTAAGAGTCCGCACGAACCCCGAACAGCAGCGCCACTTTCTTTCAAGGAAACCAAGTCCTCCAACCGCACCACGAGCAGCGCCCCCGCTCTCCACGCCGCCCATCAACCTCCGGGACATTTCACAGGCAGACACGCCCTTCAGAGGACGTTCTCTTCGCCTTTCCCCCTTCTCTTTCCTTCCTTTCTATCCCTTTCCCTACGTACTCTACCCCGATGCACTATTTCAGCCAACCCATAAGGCCGCTGACGAGACTTCGCAAAACTTTTCCATGGCCGAATCCTCCGCAAGGTTGGGCAGTTGTCATCACGTTCCAGATTCTTGCACAATGTACAAGGGAAAGTTTCTGTTTCGAAACATTGTGCAATTTGTTCGTTTTGACTAATATCAAGATCCATATTTTTCATTCTTGTTTTGCTCAACTTTTGCAGAAGTTTTGACAAAGGAAAATATTGATACTTGTGATCAGCATTTTCAGCGAATGACTTCAACAGGCTTTAGATAAGAAAAGCAAGAAAAAAGTGAAAATGAAACAGAGAACGAAAAAAGAAGAAAAAAAGAGATTAGTAAAGGGAGAGAAAGAATAAGAAGAAAAGAGGAGAAAAATAGAATGAAAGAAAGAAGAATAAGAAAAAGCAAAAGAAATAAAGAAAGAAGAAAAAGAGAAAATAAAAGAAAGAAGATGAAGAAGAAAGAAGAAAAAGAGAATGAAAGAAAGAAGAATAAGGAGATAAAGAAGAAAAGAAATGAAAAAAAGAAAAATAAAGAAATGACGAAGAAAAATAAAAAAAAAAAAAAAAAAAAAGAAAAAGAACAAAAGAATATATTGTGAATCAGAGATGGCGACACACTCAAGTTTCACTCTACTTGGTCCTTCAAGACACTACGTTTTCTCTGCGCGGGAGTCGATCATTTATCCCTTGTACACATTTCCTATTTACCTCAGACTCGTGTATGTAATGTTGCTGCGTCCAGACCCTTTTCAGACGCAGCAGCAATAAATCAAAAAGACTAGAGCCGTAAGAGCTACCTAGGCATCCGAGGGTTCTTGTCACGCACTATTGAGTTCCTACAAAGTAAATAGTAAACATCCGTCTTTATAGAGATCGCAGCACTCTGGGCTTTGCCTGCACCTTCATTGCCTTGTTGTTTGCAGGTAGTACGAGGCGTATGTAGGCGTAGTCAGCATCCTACCTCAGACTTGTAGCTCTCTTCTACATCAGGGTAGACTTGAGAGAGAGAGAGAAGAGAGAGAGAGAGAGAGAGAGAGAGAGAGAGAGAGAGAGAGAGAGAGAGAGAGAGAGAGAAAGAAGAGGAGAGAGAGAGAGAGAGAGAGAGAGAGAGAGAGAGAGAGAGAAGAGAGAGAGAAAGAGAAGAGAGAGAGAGAGAGAGAGAGAGAGAGAGAGAGAAGCGAGAGGGAAAGAAAGAGAGAAAAGAGAGAGACCCTAGGTAGGGAGGCCCAGTAGTCTGTGAATAAAAATCAGTCACTTCTGAACGCTACCCTTTCACCATCAAGAAGGTCCTTGGTGGTCAAATGGACGGCGACTTTGATTTTGTAAAGAAAAAGCGAGATGGTAGCCTCCTTGCAAAGGTGCAGTTCAAATCCCAGGTTAACGACTTGCTTAATAGTTTTACGTGTACTTAATGAATTAGAAAAAAATGACTATTCTATGGTGGGTTGTCGACAGTGCAAAATCTATAGGTTTGTCAATGGCAAAACGTTCGGCAATACAGATCGATGTATGATTCGGAAATCTGAAATTCAATTGGCATTCAGTCGACCGTACACCCGCACCCACACATTGCTCAATCTTGCATATAAATGAAAAAAGGAAAAGGTTTTATAATGATCTCTCTGAACCCCTGGTGTACCTCCATCCCCGGCGCCATAGCCTTAAATCATTAGAAACCACTAAAAATGAACTACCATTCGTAAACTACATAGTGCCAACAAATAAATCAAGCTGATATGGGTACCAGGTCACTCTGGTATCCATGACAATGAGCAGGCTGACATATTAGCCGGGTCAGCTGGTGATCTGGACCTGACCTTAGTTCGTACAGACCTTAGGTGTTTTGTGTCTTTCATAAAAACAAAAATACATCTGTGGCAAAGTGAGTGGACCGACCTGCAAATTAACAATAAAATAACACCCACAAGAGAACCGTAGGATACAGACCACAAGAAAGATAGAAGGGAGGAGGTGGTGTTGGCCAGACTCTGGGTCAGTGCCACTAGATTAACACCCCACTTCTTATATTGAGAAAAAAAAAAATCCCTCTAGAGTGCCCACTCTGCAACACAAACCTCACAGTAACTCACATCCTAACAGCATGCCATGAATAGGATAACTAAAAAACAAATCTCAGAAATTATTTTCGTATAAATAACAAAGAATTCACTCTAACAAATCTACTAGCAGATGATAAAACAATGATAAATATAGTAATCACCTTTCTAAGAGAGACAAAAGTTTGTGACCTTATCTAGACTGAAAGAATAAACAGGATCCATTGGCTTAATAACAACCTTGTCCACAAGCCGCTGGTTGATGACCAAGAAATCCAACAAAAGTAAAGAAGAAAAAACAACTTTACCTCTTTTTCTACCATTTCAAGTATTGCCTTGCGTTATTTTTTACCAGTTAAGAATATGATTAATATAGATTTATTTTCTACATCCTTTGTTTTACTGATTAAGCTTATTATTTTTTTACTGTAGATTTAACTCAATGACCTGAGATCGCAAATTCCGCTACTTAATGTTTTAAAGCTTTATTTCAACACTTCTTTTTATTGCTTATTGTATTGTTATATATCAATACCTTCCTTGAGTTCTTCTTGGGTTGTATTTTATTTGGATTGCTTTATCATTTTTTATGTATATATTCAATTATCTTATGTTTTCTCATGCATTCTAATTGAGTTGTATATTATTGTAAATTGTTATGGAAAATGATTCGCCTTTTTGTGACGTCACGAGTCAATGACAGTCCGCGACCCAAGACAATAAACATGTCAATTGGATTTGTTGTGTTAAATAACTCCCTTCCCCTCAGAAGCATCACTAAAGGATTTATTAGTCTCCTACATTACTTGCTTAGGATGTATTTACTTTTATTTATTTTATTTTATTTTTTTATTTTATTTTATTTACTTATTATGTATTTGCTTCGGTTGTATTTACGCTGGACGATGCAAGTATAATAATCAACATGGTATTATATAGCATACACTTTTACGAGAATATATTTTGACTTTTTCATTGTCACGTATTGCTTGCCGACTTTGGTGATCTTTTTCAAGTTGATTTTACTTGTATAATTCATTTAGTTTTCAGTTCGCCTTTTCATTTAGTCTATCAATGTTTAGTTCTAGATTATTACTTACCCATTATTTTACCACATTTTATTGCCTTGACATGTTTTTTTTTGTTTAATATTCATCACGTCTGCTTTTACTGCTTTTGTGGCATATTCTTCGACTTTTAGTCTTTCAATTCTTCTTCAGTCTTTTTCTTTTAAGATTTCAGTATAGTTCTTATAATATCGTTATATATGGTCGTTTTAATTTATGTTTATTCAATATTTTTAACGATTTCAGTGGTTTTAATACTCTTTTAACTAATGCTTTACTATGTCTTATTATACCAGCGTTGGTTTTCACTGTCTCTGTATATAATATTTAAATGTATATGTATGTATGTATATACATACATACATATTTGTGTGTGTGTGTATATATATATATAATATATATATATATATATATATATATATATGTATATATATATATATATATATATATATATATATATATATATTATTATATTATATATATATATATATATATATATATATATATATATATATATATATATAATATATGTGTGTGTGTGTGTGTGTGTGTGTGTGTGTGTGTGTGTGTGTGTGTGTGTGTGTGTGTGTGTGTGTGTGTGCGTGTGTGTGTGTGTGTGACACACACATATAATCATCATATAGCATATATACGTAAGTACCGCTGCAGCCATGGCACACATGGTCCACGAAAATCATATTTGTCTGATTATCAATTCCACGAAGGGTTGATTCACAACGACACTAATCACCTGTTACACTAATCACTGGCAACACGTAATGTTCTTTTCAGTTAGAGCACTTCGAATTATTTGCTAATTTATCATCATTATATTTCACTCGTTTTTTTTTGTGTTATTACTAATTGAGCTTGATTATATAATTTTCATCGCTGGCACAAAAAAGCTTCCGGTTTTTCGAAATTGGGGAATGATTTGTCTGCTGTGGATAAAAAAATAAATGGTTGTTTACTGTAATTATTAAGTTATATTTAATTACCGTTCTGGAGGACGAATTGGAGAATAATGAAATAGATAAGATAAGGAAGCAGAAGAGGAAAAATAAGATGGAGATGGAAAAGGAAACGAAATGGGGAGAAAAATAGCAGAAGAATAATAAATGATAACAAACGAGAGGGAAAGAGAAAAAAGAAAAGTGTGGAAAAAGAAAACGAGAAAGATAAGGAAATAAAAGAAATGGAAAAACAGGAAAATCTGAAAAAAATGAAAGGCGAGGAAAAAAAATATGAGAAAAAAAGGGAGCAAAGGAAAATTAAAAGGAAAAAGAAAGAGATAAAAAGAAAGAAAGAAAAAAATGAAATTAAGAGAATTACGAGAAGAGATGAAGAAAACGCCAAAGAGGAAGGAAGACTAGAAAGAAGACAAAGAAGGAAGAAAAAGGAAAAGAAGGAAAGGAAGACATGTGAAGGATGGTGAGAAGGAGAGAAATAATGAAATTGAAAAGGATAATGATAATAATGATAATGGTAATGATAACGATGATGATAAGCGTAGCAGTGATGATAATATAAACAATTATAATAATGATAATGATAATATAAAAATGATATCAATAATTGAGATAATGATAATGATAATATAAAAATGATATCAATAATTGAGATAATGATAATGAGGATAATAATATTTAAACAATGATAATGATAATGATGATAATAATGATAACAACCATGGTGAGGTTAACAATAATTTTCAAAAGAATGATGATGATAATGATAAAGATAATAATAATATTAATGATATTAATGTCAATAATAATGATGATAATGACAATGATGATGATAATGATAAAGATGATAATAATATTAATGATATTAATAACAATAATAATGATGTTAATGACAATGATGATGATAATGAAGATAATAATATTAATGATATTAATGACAATAATAATGATGATAATGACAATGACGATGATAATGATAAAGATGATAATAATATTAATGATATTATTGACAATAATAATGATGATAATGACAATGATGATGATAATGATAATAATAATAATAATAATAATAATAATAATAATAATAATAATAATAATAATAATAATAATAATAATAATAATAATTATTATTATAATAATAATTATAATAATAATGATAATATAATATATAATAATAATAATGATAATAATAATGATAATAATATAATATAATAATAATAATAATAATAAATAATAATAATAATAATAATAAATAATAATAATAATAATAATAATAATAATAATAATAATAATAATAATAATAATAATAATTTATAACAATGATAATGATAATGATAATGATAATAAAAATGATAATACTGACATAATGATGATAATGAAAATAATAATAGTAATGATAATAATAATAATAATAATAATAATAATAATAATAATAATAATAATAATAATAATAATAATAATAATAATAATAATAATAATAATAATAATAATAATAATAATAATAATAATAATGATGATGATGATAATAATAACAATGATGATAATATTGATAAAATAATGATAATGATAATGATGATAATGCGAGTAATGAAAGTAGTAATGAAAATATAATAACAGCAACGATAATAAAAACAATAGCGACTATGATAATTAGAATAATGATAATTACAATGGTGATTAGGATGATAATGACAATGATAATGGCAATAATAATAATGATGATATTGATAATAATGATAATAATAATAATGATAATGATGATAATAATGATAATGATAATGGTGATGATAATAACAATGATAATGGTAATAAAAAATGATAATTATAACATTGATGATAATAGTAATGATAATAAGGATAATGATATTAACAGTATTAGTAATAATGATTACAGCAATAGTAATGATAATAATAATATTAGTAATAATGATAAAGGTAATAGTAATGGTAATAATGGATATGATAATGTTAACGATAATAATGATAATAGTAACAATGATCATATCATGATAGAATTAATGATAACAGTAATAACGATGATGATAATGATAATGATAAAAATAACAATAATAATGATATTAATAATAATAATAATAGTAATAATAATAATGATAATAATAATAATAATAATAATAATAATAATAATAATAATAATAATAATAATAATAATAACAGTTAAAACAGTAATAACAAAAACAATGATAATAATGATTGAAATAATGATAGTAATTATTACTATTACTACGAATGATAATACTGGTAATGATGATAATGATGAGAAAGATGATAATAATGATGATGATTATAATAGAGATAATGATAATAATGGAAATATAAATAATAATATTGATGATGATGATGATGTGATGTTGATAATGATGATAATGTTAATGATCATGATAATTAAATGATAATAGTGATGATAACAAGAAAATATTGATAATGATAATGATAATTTTGATGATAATAATGATAATGATAATTCTTATAATAATAGTGATAATGATGATTATGATAATATTAATGATAATAATGATAATTATGATGATACTACTACTACTACTACGAATGATGATACTAATAATGATCTAAATAATAATGAAAATGATACCCGATCAGTAATAATGATGATAATTTGTAGCATTGATAACAGTGATAATCATCAGATTATGGAAATGATAATGATAGTATAGATGCTGCTATTACGACTACTACTAATGATGGTGATAATAACTATATTAATTATAATAATAACGATAGCTAATCAAGGATAATAATGATAATACAAATAAGTGAAAGAATGATGAATCATGAACTCACCTTGCTTTTATGTGTTGCAATGAAGTGAACCGTTGAAACATGTTGATAACATTCGAAGAAACGTTTGCAAAAGATTGTTGAAATATGAAACGTTTCACGAAATAATCTGCTATCGATGTTTTGTTTCATTTATTTAAATTTTGTTAATCAAATAATGAACTTTTAAAAAAATTGGTCATGCATTATTTGATAACTTCAATTTTTGTTTGATAAATTTAAAGAATTTCCAATCACGATAGCAAATAGTTTTGCTTTGTCGTTGATATTCATGAATTATTTGCATTTTGATAATATGATCCAGTTGAGTCGGAGGATTGAACAGGTAACATATTTATTTGTTTATTTACAAATAATCTATCAACATTCATGACGTCAGTTTATGTAAAAATACTAAATTCAGGATAAATCTAATGTGTCAAGGGATATGGAAGATTGTTAATAGTTAATGTGATGAGGATAATGATAATGATGATGATGAAGACAATGAAAATAATAATGGTGATGATGATGATGATGATGAATGATAATGATAATGCTGATAATGATAATACAGATGCTGATGATAATGACGATGATGATGATAATAATAATGTTCATGATGATAATGGCGATGATGATGATAATGATGATAATGAAAATGAAAATGACAACGATGATGGTGATAATGAGAAGTACACCGATCTTCACACTCCCGTAACGTAAGATCCCCGACCGACGCCCAATCACGCCCTCACACCCCATCCTCCAGCCGACCCCGTGACCTCGACCTCGATGACCTAGGCTTCAGAACGTGGAGGATGACGACCTCGAGGGCGGCGTCTGCGCTGACACGAACTTCCTCTTCCCTCGACAAAGGAGAGGGTCTTTCTGGTCTGACCAGATCTGGATTCATCGTCTGGACCAACTATTCTACTTCCACCGAGACTGAACACACACAAACACACACAGACTCGAACACACGCACACACCCATACCCACACAGGCACACACACACGTACACAGTTTATTGTATACTGGAAGATAGGCGGACTTTATCCGTGGACTTCTATTTCGTCCTAAAACGAAATTACTCGAAGCCTATAAAAAGGCAAGAAAAAAATGGCGGGCGCCCAAATCCCGGAATTGTGTCAGGTGCGCCGACCGAGATTCCGGCCCATTTTTCGGCGTGGGCGGGAGCAGGGGACCAGGCCGGCCAGCATTCCCGCCGTCCCGCCAAACACTGGTGGAGTTCGAGAGGCGGAGCGGCGGTTTGTGTTCGAACGCGGCGGTTTGTGTTCGGACGCGGCGGTTATTGTTCGGACGCGGCGGTTTGTATTCGAATGCGGCGGTTTGTGTTCGGACGCGGCGGTTTGTATTGTTTTGTTCGAGTTAGGTCGCGGTTGTGTTGGGTCGGTGGTTTGTGTTCGGACGCGGCGGTTTGTGTTGGGACGCGGTGGTTTGTGTTTGGACGCACAGTTTTGTTGTTTGTGTTCGGACGCGGTGGTATATTTTGGGACACGGGTTCCTCTTTGGATGCATCAGTTTGTGTTCGGACGAGGTGGTTTGTGTTGGGACGCGGCAGTTTCTGTTCGGACGCGGCGGTTAGGTTAGGTTAGAGGCGGCTTTTGTTTGGACACAGTGGTCACTGGACTCGGAGGTTTTTGTTGGGATGCGGCGGTTTGTGTTGGGATGCGGCAGTTTGTGTTCAGACATGATGGTTTCTGTTGGGACACGGTGGTTCCTCTTCGGACGTGGCAGTTAGGTTAGAGGCGGCTTTTGTTTGGACGCAGTGGTCTCTGTTGGGACACGGTAGTTTCTGTTGGGATGCGGCGGTTAGGTTAGGTCAGAGGCGGCTTTTGTTTGGATGTAGTGTTGGGATGCAGCAGTTTCTGTAGGGACGTGGTGGTTTGTGTTCGGACGCGGCGGTTTCTGTTCGGAAGTGGTGGTTTCTGGTGGGACGCGGCAGTTTCTGTTCGGAGGCGGCGGTTAGGTTAGGTTATAGGCGCCTTTGTGTTTGGATGTAGTGGTCTCTGTTGGGATGAAGCAGTTTCTGTTGGGACGCGGTGGTTTGTGTTCGGACGCGGCGGCTTCTGTTCGGACGTGGTGGTTTCTGTTGGGATGCGGCAGTTTCTGTTCGGACGCGGCGGTTAGGTTAGGTTAGAGGCGGCTTTTCTTTGGACACAGCGGTCACTGTTTGGACTTGGAGGTTTCTGTTGGACACGGGGTTTGTGATCGGATGCTGCGGTTTGTGTTCAGACACGGTGGTTTCTGTTGGGACACTGTGGTTCCTCTTCGGACGCGGCAGTTAGGTTAGAGGTGGCTTTTGTTTGTATGTAGTGGTCTCTGTTGGGACGCGGTGGATTTTGTTCGGATTCGGAGGTTAGGTTAGGTTAGAGGTGACTTTTGTTTGGAGGCAGTGGTCTCTCTTAGGACCCGGTGGATTTTGTTCGGATGTGGCAGATTGTGTTTGGACGTGGCGGTTTCTGTTGGGACGCAGCAGTTAGGTTAGGTTAGAGGAGGCTTTTGTTTGGACATAGTCTCTGTTGGGATGCAGCAATTTCTGTTGGGACGTCGTGGTTTGTGTTCGGTCGTGGCGTTTTGTGTTCGGACATGACAGTTTCTGTTGGGACGCGGTGGTTAGGTTAGGTTAGATGCGGCTTTTGTTTGAATGTGGTGGTCTCAGTTGGAACGCTGCGGTTTCTGTTGGGACACGTCAGCTTGTGATCGGACGCGGCGGTTTGTGTTCGGACACAGTGGTTCTGTTGGAAAGAGGCGGTGTGTGTTCGAACATAGCGGTTTCTATTGGGACCCGGCGGTTTGTGTTCGAACGCGGCGGTTTGTATTCGGATGCGGCGATTTGTGTTCGGACGCGGCGCTGCTCTCAGATCTCTTGCTGATGAACGCTGGCACTTCGTCATACGAGGTTGAATATCAAGTGTCAGAATAAAAGTTCGGTCTGTGTATATGTGCAATTATTGTCCATTACCATTCCAATTTGTCACATTATGCAATTACAGGGAGTGGTGGCGCTGCACTTTGCTCCGGGAGACATTTACATAATGTTTTACAGCATCGCTTTTGTGGCGTGGATCATTTTAGTTGAGGATGAATTTGCGTTTTGATTTGTTGCCGCTGGTGTTACGAAATTTGATATTCTCTGAATACGACCTTTCTCTCTCTCTCTCTCAAAAGGAAAAGAAAAGAAAAAAAAAAACTTTTACCACTGAAACTGAATTTTTTTCCCCACAGACTCTTATACTTCTCCAGATAATCAACAAATGTTCAAAGTTTTCCGGTGCGGTAGAATCCTTTTTTTTTGTCGGCTGTATTAAGAATATAATCACCTCTTTTAACTAACAAATCCACTACTCGGTAACAAACATTTCTTGATCGTTATGATAAAAGAAAGGTTGACGATAGTGGTGATAATGATGATGGTGATCATAATGATGATAATAATAGGAACAACTAATCAAGAACAAAAACAACGGTAATGATATTTCTAATAACGATAGTAATACTAATGCTGGTAATTATAATATTGATTATAATGATGATGATGACGATGATGATAGTAATAACAGTTATTGCGATAATAATGAGGGTAGCAAAAGTAACAATTACAATGATAATAATCGCAATGGTGCTGGTATAAAAAGCTTTGAATGAAAATGAAAATAAAAATCTTCACAGTGCGTAGTAATATTAAATTGATAATGATGATAATATTGACAACAATAATAATAATGATCACAGTGATAATAACAGTAATAATAATAATGATATTAATGATAATGTTAATAATCATATCAATATCAATATCAGTAATAACTAAAAAGCACTCAGAGAGCGCATACCTCCGCCAAGGCAATAGGGTCACTGATGCAATAAAAATATCCACACTTGAAGAATTACATTAAAATCACTTCTTTCTCAAGTACACAAGTGACGTCCGTAAACATAACCTCCTCCTAGATCCGTATCACGATCCGGATCACCACCAAAATTTAATAAAATCCAAG
Source organism: Penaeus vannamei (assembly GCF_003789085.1). Lineage (NCBI taxonomy): Eukaryota > Metazoa > Arthropoda > Malacostraca > Decapoda > Penaeidae > Penaeus > Penaeus vannamei. The sequence goes on along the minus strand of NW_020870094.1, from coordinate 520,319 downwards.
TGAGCCTAAGACACACCTCTGGTAAAAAAATCATAAAAATGTGTTCATAACTTTTGGAGTTGCATCTGAAATAGGGGTAGGTCATGTAATCACTAAAAAAAAATCCTGGATCCGGATCACCACCAAAGTCTAAGGACATTTAATTTAGGCTAAGACACACCTCTGGTAAATTCATAACTTTTTGAGTTATTCTGCTAACCAAGGAACATACAAACGAACAAGCAAACAAACTAACCAAAGCGAACAAAAACATAACCTCCTTGGCGGAAGTGATGATGATAATGATGATACTACTACTACTAATACAACAACAACAATGATAACAATACTGATAATGATAATTATAATGATAATATTATAATGATGATAATGATAATAGCAGTGATAATAGCAAAGAAGAGAATAATAAAACAAGCATAATATTAATAATAATAATTTATAATAATGAAAATAATAAAGATAATGATGATAATAATAATAATAATGATAATAATAATAATAATAATAATAATAATAATAATAATAATGACAATGA
>NW_020870094.1:497284-502284 GCF_003789085.1 Penaeus vannamei | reverse complement strand
GCTTGCAAAAAGGGAAAGATTAATATTCATTGCATCATTGTCATCTATTTCCTTGAACTTTCTCCCTTGAAGCTCATTTCACTCTGCGAATGAACATGACTCTGTCTGTAAATGCATACGAACATATCTACTTGAACCATTCTACCTGTGCCTTTTATCTGTACGTCTGTTCCACCGCCATTACTAAATCTAAATTATCCTACTTTTATGCCGAAAGTTCAAAAACATTAAGCACAGTTCAAAAGTTTCCCGGATGTGCAGAGTTTGTATAATTATGTAATTGCTTATGGCTCGCTGAGGCCTGATATGCCAGTGGACTCCATTTTATTTCAGACGATCTTATTTTGCATTCTGTATCCAGTCCCGGTCCTTTTCCTTCTCTGTCTCTTTATTGCGTCTAATTCGAATTTTCTTCGGAAATGGATTCAGAAAATAAGTTGTAATCAAACTTTGCGCTTTATTTGATTCTCCGTATGATGATCATTCTATAAATGTCATTCTTGTAATCGTTACCCACGCTATCAGTTTTGTTGTCGTTGTTTCATTTGTATACTTATTCATTTACTGTTATTTTAGACCTGCTAGAATACAGCTACCCAGAACACCGTGCAATAATAATTTTGCGCAGATGCATTTTTGCGATGTGTACAATCGTATCTTTATGGGACTCCTTTGCTGTTATATTCGTTACTTATGCTCATTCGTAGGCAAGTCTATTACTTTTTTTAGGATTATGATCCACATGAAGTGCTGCCATTATCTGAAAAATGGCATTTCTGTATCAATCCGTCCTTTTTATATTTTTATATTTTTTTACTTTTTTTTTTTTTGCATGCACGTGTTCTTTGGTAAGAGTTTCGACATTTTTTTCTATTGGGTTATCATTTGTTGTGTATTAATGGAATCCTTTGTAGGATGCAACGTCAGAATCAACACATACGCATACACACACAACACACACACACACACACCACACACACACACACACACACACACACACACACACACACACACACACACACACACACACACACACAACACACACACACACACACACACACACACACACACACACAACACACACACATTGCATAAATAAATAAAATACAGCAATAAATATATAAATATATATATATATATATATATATATATATATATATATATATATATATATATATATATATATATATATATATATATATATGTATAATGTGTGTGTGTGTGTGTGTGTGTGTGTGTGTGTGTGTGTGTGTGTGTGTGTGTGTGTAATATATATATATATATATATATATATATATATATATATATATATATATATATACTTTTAGTATTTTACTGGAGCTAAATGAATTGAAATGTATAAAAATTATTAAAATTATTAGATTTCTGGAAAACTGTACATTAAGATACAAAACTATGAAAATTACTCGTTGATAGTATCAGTAACATGACAATGATAATGAAAACAACAAATTACATTATGAAAATATCAAGCAAATACCCCCCCCCCCCCCCGGGAAAGGGTGAGAGGCGATAGCTCAGAATAAATAATATTTGAAGATACACTCGAGCACTGTTTTCCAAAGAGCGTTGTGCAAACATTTCCTCCGCTGCTTCCCGCTCTTCCATTTGTTTTGAATAGATGCACATAGAGGGGCATTTGAACCAGTTTCCTTTGGGATTATCAGTCGTATAGCAAATTGGTAGTTTTTTTTAAATGTTTTCATTCGTATCTCATCGTATATAAACGTGTGTGTGTGTGTGTGTGTGTGTGTGTGTGTGTGTGTGTGTGTGTGTGTGTGTGTGTGTGTGTGTGTGTGTGTGTGTGTGTGTGTGTGTGTGTGTGTGTGTGTGTGTGTGTGTGCAGTTTGTTTATTTTCTATTAGATATTCGTTTCCCCGACTTTTATAAATGTATATACAGTAAGTCGTAACAGAAACATAAAGAACATGCATATATATTCATACATATCCTGCATGCTATTAGAGTTTATGAAAGAGGCTGGAGACGAGAAATACGAGGAGCTTAGTCTTTTGCAACGTGAGTATAATGAAGATTACGTCTAAGAAAAGTGTTTTTCAGTCTGGGTGGACGAGCTCGTGCCACTCGTCAAGACGGAATGACAGTTCGCGAACTCTAACCTTGGAATTATTTGCAAATGACACGACGGCTTCATCGTGGGAGTAATTTCACGACCCGCCCTCCTTAAACTGAACATGATATTAATAAAGTCGTTTCTGTTCGCCTGATTGGCAGCAACAGACTGTGGGGGTAATGGTTACTGAACATCAATCATTATATACATGCATAAGGGTACACTTCCTACTTCCTATTGGGCTGGCAGGGTGTTATGTAATTACCAGCTATGATAATTTACAGGCTATGTGATTATCTTATCAGTTATGTAATTTCAGCAAGGAAAACGTGCTTCTGACTGGCTATCGTATAGTAACTTCTCCACTAGATATAAAATTATATCAATAAATGTGTTGTGTGCTTCAGTGGCAGCGTTCTGGGCTATTCGTAGTGCTGACCCGGTTTCCGCACAAGTAGTGGACTGAAACCCGTCATTTATTGCAGACGATAGTAAGTATGAAGCACACCAAATAATTCGAATGAAGTCAAAGGAGTCTTTCCCCACGCCCGATATTGTTTTCAAATTTTATTTTATAAAAAGTTTAATCTTGTACCTAGTATTTATTGAGCAAATCAAAAATACTATCACACATCTAAAAAAAAAAAAAAAAAAAAAAAAAAAAAAAAAAAATCCAAATCTAAATATCAGGGGTTTTGTGTTGATGTCGTGGCATACAATACAAATGCAAAAAGCTTTTCTACATCTATGTGATCGTTTTTTTTTTTAGAAAATGTATTTCTTTTAAAAATTCGCTTTGTGGCCACAGCGGTAATTCTATAACGAAGGCATATGCATAGTTACCTTTGTTACAGAAATTAAATGTATTCCTGTATGCATAATGTATAAAAATGCATGATATATAACTGAACAAACGACAAAAGAAAAGCATGCATTTTGCACTGTGTGACTACTAATTTTGAGTATATATGATGACCCCACAAGTCTTTCATAGCTTTAGTAAAGAATTAATTAATTAATGAGTGGCTTGTTTACAAAAATTGTTTGGCGCCATTTTCCAGTAAACAGACAGATAAATCACTTATTAAAATTACTTACTTCATGAAAACATAATCATAATGTGAAGGCATATTACCTTGCTAAATACAGAGAAAAGTATTTTAAAAAATGCGGCGTTATTAAGAGAGAGAGAGAGAGAGAGAGAGAGAGAGAGAGAGAGAGAGAGAGAGAGAGAGAGAGAGAGAGAGAGAGAGAGAGAGAGAGAGAGAGAGAGGAGAGAGAGAGAGAGAGAGGAGGAGGAGGTTGAAGGTTATGCATCCCCCTTTTAGATTCCTTCCGGCTGAAACACTAGTGGGTAGACTTACATAAACAATAGAGGGAGAGAAGTTTGGGTGTCACATGAAAACATTTATCATGTTTTTCTACCACATTTATCATTGTAAGAAGTTCGTCCCGGGTCCTAGCGTATCCTTAGGGTATTAGGGGCCACATCATGCCGCAACATAGGGCACGACTACAAGGGCCCTCGGCAACAATCCTACTGATAACATATATCCGGTAACTGCCCTACTCAGTACTTTGTTTCAAGGCTAAATAGATCTTTAGCATCATTGCCTGGATCTCCAGTCTCATTGAGAATAAAGAAAATTATATGGCTGATCAGGTTATTTAGACAGACAATTGGATAATCTCTACTATCATATACATTAAGCATCAAGTAAATAAAAGCCATTGTCAAATGGAATATATTTCTTGAAGAATAAAATGCGAACATGAGATATCGCCTCATCGTTTGATTAAAACTAGCAGTCACTGGTTACGACCCCCCCCCCCCCCGTACATTACATATTCCCCGGGCTTACACAGACTTATTTAGACTTACACACCGCAAGCACATGTAATGTCAACACTGCAGGACTGTGCAGAACATTTTTGCACTTTTTATTTTTATTTTTTTAATCTTATTTTTTTTATTTATTTATTATTATTTTATTATAAAACTACCTGACTCTGTAGAATATTAGACCAAGGAATTATCCATGTATTATAAAAGGGATTCAAGAAACCCGTAATGGGTGCTCTCCGATAAGGCTTGTACTTAGGGACCCAAAACTTACATGGAATTACTAGAGACAGATGACAAATCCTCCCACCTCCCTGCCGTTGTTGCTATGACTGTTTACATTTTTCGAAAGGGTTGGCATTCCTACGTAAAACACCACGTTCGGACAGCTCCGATTGTTGTTTAAACATTCGTCCGAAATATGTTTTGATGCTTATTCTTCTCACTTCATATTATAATTTTACCAATAATTTCATAATTAAGCTTAAACCTAGTAAGATATGTGAAATAAACCTACATTTACACCTTGGTTCGTGGTGAATAAGCCTACAGTTAAGTCATAGTAAATAATCCTCATCGTAGTTCAAATTGAATAAAACTTGTATTTCGTAATACGAGAGAGAGAGAGAGAGAGAGAGGAGAGAGATAGAAAAAAACACATCAGTTAACGGCACACTATTTCATATAGTTTGGTTACATGGTAATGCAGTGTTGTCCAACATGGAGTCAGCAGACTTATTCCATTTGTTCCAAAGTGAAAAGCCACAAACTCACACTAAATGTGTTTACAATAACTCACAAAAAAATTAGCATAACTTCCCCATTTTCTTCACGTAAATGATGAGAGATCCATAATCAGGGTATTGCCAAATGAAGCTGGATTGGAGGAGAAATGGAAATAGATTTAATATTTCCACTACACAAAACAAATTCACATTCATTTGTCTTGTCTTTCCAAATGGAATTATTTCCATCAGCCACAAGGAAAAATATCACTGCACTACTGTTACCAGCTCATTTAATATGTTCAAGCAATTTAAATGTTTCATCATATATAGGATT
>NW_020870094.1:467284-474784 GCF_003789085.1 Penaeus vannamei | reverse complement strand
TCATTCGACAATAATTAAAATGATGAAATTTATTACGAAAAGTGGCCGCAGGTAGCTGAGGCACACGATGACAAAGACACTATAAGGAAACACTGCAGCTACATGAACTAAACACAAACGCAACGTTTCGAAATCAACAAGATCTCCTTATCAGACGAAATAAAGAATTGAAATGGATGATGTTTGGTTCTTTTCCTTTTATACTGTGGCAGTCTTCTTTTATTATTGTGTACGCGTTCTAGTTTCCCTGTTCGTTGTACTTTTTTTTTTTGCTTTCATTATGCTACCGAAAGGTAATTTCCATCAATATGTGTATATTCATCACAGGCTATTTATCTGGCAAATGTATTATTCAGCATGATCACTGGTCGACACAGCTGCATATATATCACTTCTCATAATTACAGCATTAAACTGAAATTCCCCTTCCTCGTTTGTATAGTCCATCCGGCTATAAATGATTAGTTAAAAGTTTCCGAGTATGATAATGAAATGGGAATTAGTTAATTTCCTCATGACGATAGCCATTAGATATGAACATAGCAAACACACCGGGTAATTGGGCGTGGCCTCTGGTTCATCGGCCTGCTGTTCTTGGTGTTCACAAATCATCTCATTTTATTTATTTATTTTCTATCGTCCAGCAAGCACTGGAATTGCAAGATAATCAGATTTATGGCAGTAAAAAGCAATATTTTTTAAATGGTGGAATCTATAGATGTCTTACTAGTCAAATACCAGCATAACAGATCTTTTGACAACTAATGATGGTGATACTAACTATCGAGTAACAACAACACTATCATCAAAAATAATGATAATGATAGAATTAAGATCCACGATAATAATAACGTCACCAGTAATACCAGTAATAAAGTGATGGAGAATGGAAATAGAAAATTAATGTTTCCATGGACTTTGATCCGGGGGCATATCCGCTATTGGGAGAGGGGGTTGGAGACTTCAAATATCCCGATAAACTGAGTGAACTTCTTCCCATATTCCTCCCGAAAGAATAAAGAATAAATAAATAAAATAAATAAATAATAAATAAAATAATAATAAATAAATAAATAAATATAAATAAATAAATAAATAAAATAAATAAAATAAATAAATAAAATAAAATAAATAAAATAAAAATAAATAATAAAATGAATAAATAAATAAATAAATAATTAAACAAATAATTAAATAAAGGATAAATAAAGGAGCGACCGTTTCCTCGTACGTACAAGATGCGCTCCTGAATGTTATTGTGAATACATGTCCAGTATATAGAGAGCTAAAGGATGAATGATTTTATATACTGTATTGTTATTATGTATCATTGTTGTCAGTACATGAAGTAATCATATGATAATGATAGTAATTATGATCACTGGTATTGTTTATTTTTAATTATTATTATAAAGATGATGATCTCTATATTTGCTTGTTATTATGCACCATTGTTACTCTTGTTATTTTCTTTTTCTTTATTATCATTATGATGATGATTGTCATGTTAATGATAATGCCAATAATAATAATGATATTAATGATACTGTTAATTAAATATAATACTAGTTATCATTATTATTAATGATTATCATTAATATTGTTATTACTATTAGTATTATGTTCACTATAATCATTGTTAATTCTAGTATTAATGCTATTACTATCATGATGATCAGAATTATTACTTTTTCATTGTAATTATGATTATCATCAGTCTTATTATTGCTATTTTTGTTATTATTACGATGATGGTGATTATTACTATCATTCTTGTCATTATGATTATTATCTTTATCATTACTATGACAGATTATTATTATTGTTTTGATATTACCATCATTATTATTATTGTTTTGTTATTACCATCATTATTATGATTGTTCTTATCATTATTATCATTACTATTATCATCATTATTATTATTATCATCGATATCATCATCATTACCATTATTATTGTTATCCTTGTTATTATCAGTATGTTTCTTATTGCCTTTATCATTGATATCATTGCTGTCATTATTATTACTATAATGATAAATTTTCATATTAACATTCTCATTATCATTATTACTCTTGTTTTTTTCGGCGATGTAGCTTTTCTTGTTATTGTTTTCACTATAATTCTCATTAACCGTGTTATTTTGTTATCAGTTTATCATTTTCATTATCAATTAGTATGATTATTCAATTAATCCTTGAGGTTAACGCCGGAGAAGGGGCACAGCCACGTCCTCCCTTCGCTGACAGCCCCGAGGGGAGCCGCCACTCAGATCCTCGGCTAATCTCTAACTTCTCGTCACAGGTCTGAGCGATCTGCCGAAGCACGACTTCCTAGGACATCCCACTAGGTCGTGCCACTGGTCTCCTCCACCTAGGGTTGTCTTAGAAAGAGACGAGCTGATGGGCAGGACGAGCGGAAATGCCAGGTCCACCGACGAGGAACTGTGTGCAGCTGCTGCTATGATACTGCCTGAGATGAGGAACTGTGCCAGGTGCCTAGATGAGGAACAGGTGCCTGTTAGATAGAGGTGCAACTAGTGCCTGTAGATAGTCCTGTATAGCCTGAGTTGTACAAGTAAAGGTCACGGTGTAATGCAAGGTCACCAGTAGTTAAGTGCCAACTGCATGCGTTGAACCTAGTGGCTAGCAGTATGAGGACCTTGAAGACATGTAGGTTGGTTCTTGTGAACAGATACCGGCTTCTATTCCATACTGTCGTAATAAGTTCACAAGTATCTATGCTTGGGGGGAGCGCTATTAGTATTGATCATCATCGATCATATCAATATCATCAATATATTCATTATCATTGCGATCCGTACTGTATTATAACTAATTTATCTGCTATTATTATTTTTATCATTTCATCATAACTATTATTCTTAGCATTTTTGTTATTATTATTGATATCATTATTATTATAATTGTCAAGTTTTATTATTATTATTATGATGATGATGATGAATATTATTGTAGTTGTTTGTTTGCTGTTGTCATGGCCATTATGTTATTACATGCTACTATTACTAGAATTATTATTGTTATCATCATTATTATTATTTTATTGTAATCATCATTATCTATATTAATAACATTATTATTACGCTTATTATTAACATTGCTATTATTGTTATATCATTACCCACTACTGCAATTATTACAATAACCATATTATCACTGTAATTGTAATTGCTAATAACATTCATCACTGGCAATATTATTATATCATTCCTAAACTGGCTATTATCTTTAATATCCAATACCATTAATCATTATTATCTTATCTCATCTGATTATCATTATTGCTACTGCATTACCATTATATATATAACGTATATCGATATCCATATAGACACACACACACACACAACACAACAACACATATATATATATATATATATATGAGAGAGAGAGAGAGTAGAGAGAGAGAGAGAGAAGAGAGAGAGAGAGAGAGAGAGAGAGAGAGAGATGAGAGAGAGAGAGAGAGAGAGAGAGAGAGAGAGACGAGGCAGAGAGAGAAGGTAATAGAAAGAGAGAGAGAGAGAGAGAGAGAGAGAGAGAGAGAGAGAGAGAGAGAGAGAGAGAGAGAGAGAGAGAGAGAGAGAGAGAGAGAGAGAAAGAGAAAAGAGATGAGAGAGCAGAGAGAGAGAGAGAGAGAGGAGAGAGAGAGAGAGAGAGGAGAGAGAGAAGAGAGAGAGAGAGAGAGGAGAGAGAGAGAGAGAGAGAAGAGAAACACGAGGCATGAGAGAGAAGGTAATAGAAAGAGAGAGAGAGAGACACTCGAAATGTGCAGATGGATAGAAAGCGAAATATCTTTTTGGATATGTGCCGGAGACAAGAGAGGGAGACTGTCACTTAATCATCCCACTCGCGCATCTGTGATAAAAGAAAAAGAAAAAATAAAGAGTAAAAAGAAGATAGAAAAAAATGAAGGAAACTCGCAGCTGAAAGAGACCGGAAGCTTCTCATTCTGTAGCACAACTTGGCAATTATTAAGACAGAATGCTGTAATTCATACTTTTATTGCATTTCTATAGAACTTCCTTCTTTAGCTTCATATCAACTAGAATTCATTTTAACTGCAATGCTATTGGGGAATTCCATTCAGTTGCATTTCTACTGAGAATAATTTTAGTTGCAATTCTTCATATGCAGAGTTAAAACTTACGTCTTCAATTCATATCATAGACTTATTTGATGGGGAAAAAATGTTATGTAGAGTTAAAAAATACAGGTTTTAAATTCATATTACATAAGATCTTATTTGATGGGGAAGGTGAATGGGTATGCGGATGGATGTTCCTTATCCTGGCATATAAAGTAATTGGATTGTAGCAATAATATTTGGTTTATCCTTGGCTCCCTTTTTGTAGTGTATTGATGATGTTCCTTTTCACGCATGCTTGATGGATATTGCACTTATCGCATTATCATTAATTCATTATATCTAAATTATTTTCTATTATTATTATATATATTATTTATTACACAAACACACACACACACAACACACACAACACACACACACACCACACACACCAAACACACACACACATATATATGTATAGATATATATATATATATATATATTAATATATATATATATTATATAAATAATATATATATATATATATAACTATACTTATATGTATGTAATATATATATAATATATATTATACGTTATATATATATATATATATTATGTATATATTATTATATACATATAATATATATATATGTATATTATATATATATATAATAATATATGTACTATATATATTAACTACTATATGTATGTATATATATACATATATATATGTATGTCATCATATATACATATCATACTATATATTATATATATAAATATATACTATATATATATATATATATATTGTATGTATATATATACATATACGTACTATGTGTATGTAATATATATACTATATATATATATATATATATATGTATATATATATTATGTATATATATACATATATTATGTATATATATATATGTATATATATATATATATATATATATATACTATATATGTATTATATATATATTATATTATAGTATATATATATGTGTATATATATAACTATATATACTTATATATACTATATATATAATATATACAATTAATATACTATATACATATACTATATATAGTATATGATATATCAATATATATATATAATAATAAGCATTTAATATATATATATATATATATATATACTACTAGTATTATATATATATTATGTATACTATATACTATATATATACTATATATATATATATATATATATAAATATACAAGTTAATTATATATATATATATAATATATATATATATATATATATATTTATTAAATAATATATATATATATATCATATATATATATATACTAATATATATATATATATATTATATATATATATATATATAGTATACTATATATATATATAATATATATAATATATATATATATAGTATATACTATATATATATATTTATATATATTGTACGTATCATATATATTATATGTATATATATATATTATATATATATAGTAATATATATATATATATTATATATATATATATGTATGTATTACAATGTGTATATATATATATATATATATATATTAATAAATATAATATATATATATGCATTGTATTTATATAGATATATATATTCTGTGTGTGTGTGTCTTCATGATTTCTCACTTTTGTATCTTTTTATCCTTGCCCGCTTCGTCTTCTCTCTCGCTCTCTCTATCTCTCCTCTCTCTCTCTTCTCTCTCTCTCTCTCTCTCTCTCTCTCTCTCTCTTCTCTCTTCTCTCTCTCTCTCTCTCTCTCCTCTCCTTTCTCCTCTCCCTCTCCTCCCTCTCTCTCGCTTCCCCGCGCGAGCAGGCTGGCTGAACCACCGTAGCTTGTTCTGTCGCCTGCAAGTTATTGATTTTTAAGGTGAAGATTCTTCCGGTGTGTGTGTCGGGTCTGGGGGGGTGTAGAGAGGTGGAGGGAGCTAGGGAAGGGGGAGAGGAGATGGGGAGAGGGAATAGAGTAAAGGAACTTTGGTGAGGGAGAGAGGGAAGGAGAGCGGAGAGAGAGAGAGGAGAGAAGCAGAGAGAGAGATAGAGAGAGAGAGAGAGAGAGAGAGAGGAGCAAGGCGAGAGTGAAAAAAGACAAGTTATCAACTAATGTGAGAGAGCAGGAGAATGGAAAAAGTGAAAGATAAGAGAGAGAGAGAGAGGAAGAGAGAGAGAGAGGAGAGAGAGAGAGAGGAGGATGAGAGTAAGGACTGACCGAGAGAGCCACTCGAGGAACGAGAGAGAAGAGAGAAGTGAGAAAGAAATACCAATAGGCGGGAGAATCTTAGAATCTTCCAGGTAAAAGTGGTCAGGGCGGGGAAGGGGAATGGGGAGACGGTGATGTATTTAGAAAAATTAAGGAAAAAACTAAAACATAATATTATATTAAAAGAAGAAAACGGACGAACATAAAGGCAAAGAAATTTTCTGGAGTGTAGGACTAACAGCATAGGGGGATAAGAGCAAAGTGGCGGGGAGAGAAAGGAAGGGGGGTCAGGGAGGAAACGGCCGGCGGAAGCCAGAAAAAATAGTGAAAATAAAAGAAACACATAATAGGAGACGAGGAAAGTTACGAAGAAGATTCTTCTGGGTGTATCTTTATGGCGTAATAGGTGGGTGGGGCGGGGTAAGCGATAGAGAGCGGCATGAGAGCATAAAGGAAAAAAAAGAATTATAAATGTTGGAGTGCAGAGAGAGAGAGGAGAGAGGGAAGAAGAAAGAGAGAAGAGCGAGAGAAAGAGATAGGGAGAGAGAGAGAGAGAGAGGATCGATGAGCAGAAACGAGTTGAAAAGACAAAGATGTGAGAGAGCGGGAGAAAAAACGTGAAAGAGATGAGGAGTGAGAGTTGAGAAGAGGAGAGAGAGAGAGGAGAGAAGAGACGAGAGAGACCCGAGGGAGAGAAGGAAGGAGAGAAAGAGAGAGGAGGGAGAGAGATGAGAGAAGACGGAGAATGAAGAGAGAATAAATGTTAGTCAAAAAACTAATACAAAGGAATAAGAAAGAACTGGATGAGGCGGAAAGCAAGGGCTATAAGAGGGAAGAGGAGAAGAAGAAGACAGAGAGGAGGAGAATGAACTGGAAGGAAGAGATGGAATGTGGCGGGCGGACAGAGGGTCGGCGGTCTGAGTAAGCAAGAGAAGGAGAACAAAGAAGACAAAGAAGAAGAAGAAGAGGAGGAATGAAGGACGGGAAAAAAAATAATTGAGATTGGGCAGGTAAGGATGAGAGGAGGACTAGAAAGTAGAAGGGCAAACGAGAAGCAATCAGAAAAGATAGAAGCGATAGAGATACTTAATAATAAAATAGAAAGAAAGGGAGAGAAAAAGAATTAGCAGATAAAAAATGAAATGGAGAGACAAAGGTAGTAACCGAAAGGAATGGAAAGGAAATAGACCTGACA
>NW_020870094.1:441033-446855 GCF_003789085.1 Penaeus vannamei | reverse complement strand
GGGACGGTGATGCTGATGGAACCGACAGATGTTCGAGCCGACTTCACTGGTGGACCTGATGATGACGTGACCCCCTGAGCTGTTCTCCAGTGCTGCCTTGGTCCTGACGTGTAGCTGTTCTGGACTGTGGCCCTTTTCTCAGCCCCTGTTTGTGGCTGAGATGATTCTTCAGTGTTTGTTTTGGTTTTACTATTTATTTTACTGTTTACTTATTTATTTTACTGTTTTTTACTGTGTTTTATTTACTTGTGTTTTGCGTGTTCAGTGATGCGTGTCATGCACGTCCAGCTGAACATGCACCTTAACTTTTGAGGCAAGTAATCGGGCTCAGGCCTTCCTTGTTTCTCTTTCCAGGTGTGTCTCCGATGTCCTCTCCGACCCCGTGGTATGGGAGGGTTGTGAGGTTTTCAACCTCCTCCCCCCCCCACAGACCTTACCCATCACCTATCCTCCCCCCCCTTTTCCTCTATCCTCATATCCCTCTCCTCTTATTCGCACCCTCTCCTTGTCCCCTCGCTTTTTATACTCCCCTCTACTTCTGTGCTAGTTTCTCCCTCTTTTACTCTTTTCCTCTGCTTGTTCTACTTCTTATCTTTATCTCTAACCTATCCTACCTCCATCCTATCCCTATCCTATCCTGTATCCTGCCGCATTTCCCCTCGTACCCCTCTTATTCGCACCCTCTTCCTGTTCCTTCGCTTTTTCGCTTTCCTCTACTTCTACGCTCATTCCTCCCTTCTCCATTCCCTTTCTCCCGTTTGTCCTACCTTCTACCTTTAACCCTATCCACTCCTGCCCCCATCCTACCCCTATCCTACCCAGCATCCTCCGTAATCCACAGGGCGAGTCGAGCACAGTGGACCACTTCCCTCTGCCAGCCTGATTTCTACACTTTTATTTTACTTCTGTTTTATGCTGGCGTATTTTACATGTATTCTACTTTCATTTACACCTTTTTGTATACATTTGTAATAAAACTTCCACTGAATTCGTTTGCTATCCGCCAATATCCCACAAGGATTCACATGATGTGCGGATAAGGGGGCATCCTCATCTGCTGCGATTTCTCTCGTACTTTTTATTCCTTTTATCTTCAAGTTCAGTTTTAGTTTTTTTGTGCTTTGCTTTTACTTACTGGTCATTTTAATCTCTATTTTGCTTCGAGAGCAAGTCATTTGTTTTAATATTTTTATTTCTGAATCGCAGCAGATGGTTTTACGTATTTTTTATGCTAATTATTATTTTCCCATTTATTTCTTGTGATGTTTTATTGCTTTTACCTTTTGTTTTATCTTGTGTATATTTTTTTTATTTTAATATTTCCTATTTATTGTTTTAATCATTTTTACCGCTACCACTCCGTCCGCGTGAACCAATGTAACCCCATGTTTTTGCCAAATAAACGAAGTGGATACTCTGACTGTGTTGTGACTTTACCCTATGGATTTACCTGTCTGGATTCTACACCTCGGATGCTGAAACAAGGTTGTACTGCCCCTTTTACTTGCCTAGGTGTATTTATGCTGGACGTGTTATTTTACTGTTTTACTCTATTTTTTTTACCTTGAACCATGTGTGCCTTTACTTTTACTTTTTACTTACTCTGAGTTTTACTTGCTTTTACTGGTTCCTTTTTACGTTTCTTTTAATCGTTTTACCCTTTTACTCGTCTTTTACCTGAACTTTTACTTCAGCTTTTACTTTTTACTTTTTCTGTTCTTACGATCTTTTCATTTACTTTTCTTCATATTCCCTTTTACCTCTCCTTCCTTCTGTGATTTTACGAATCTTAGTTTTGTTGATGTTGCTTATTTTTACTGCTTTTAAGCCCTTCTGGCATATCTTTAATAATTTTTTCAGCCCTTCTGCAAGTTTTACTGCTTTTAAGCCCTTCTGGCCCGTGTCATTCTTTTTAAGCTCTAACTTCAGTTTTATTTTGGTGCCTTCTGCACATTGTTTGATTTTACAGTTCATTTTAGGATTTATTTTTATTGTATTTTTATGTACAATCTTCATATTGGTCACGCTCCTGGTAGACCTGCAACTCCGGGGATAATTTGGCTTGTGAGGTCGTGTTGGTTCCGAGCCTTCAGCTTGGTCCCATCACCCCTTTGCGAGGAACGAACGGGGCCCCTTATTTTCCTTGGCCCCTAAGCCTGAAGTCTTCCGCCTCACGGTTGGCTTCCTTTGGTTTCCTCATTCACATAACCTTACAAACCCTTCCCTCATCTTGTACAGGTTCGGATCGCTTCCGTCTTGGCAGATCCGAAAAATAAAGGGATTTGAAAAGCGCAGTCCAATATGTCGAAACTTCTGGCGTCTATTACTTCCCGTTTCTCACGCGTTTTTTTTTTTTTTTTTTTTTTTTTTTGCACGTTTCAATCAAGTGTGACTGAGAACCTTCCTCTTCATTCTTTGTCCTCCTCCTTCTGGCTCTTTTCTTCGCACTTCGCTCCTCCTCCCTCTTCGCTCGCCCCTCTTCTTCCTCGGTCTGTTCTTCTTCTTCGCTCTTCCTCCTCTTCTTCCTCTTCTCCTCCTTCTCTTCCTCTCCCTCCCTCTCTTTCTTCAGCAACGTCCTCCTCCTCCTCCTCTTCCTCTTCGTCCTCTTTTTTCACACAACCTCGCTCCTTCTCCTCCTCCTACTTCTCTTCGTTCGTCCTTCGCCTCTTATTATTATATTCGTCCTCGCACTTGCCTACTACTTCTCTTCTTCCTTCCTTCCCTTCTTCTTCGTCTCGTCGTCTCCGTTCCTCCCTAGTCCCTCCTCGTCTTGTTTCGTCCTCCTCGCTGTCGGCTGCTGTGCTTTTGCTTGCCGTCTCCTGCCGCCCCGCTCCCCCCCCCTTCTCTTTGCGGCTCTCCTGCGCTGCTTATACTCTCCCTGCCTTCGCTTTCTCTGCTTCCTCTTGCCTCCTGCCTGCCGTTCCCCCTACTGATATTAGTTTCCCCGCCCATCGTCTTCTTGTTCCTCCATCCGTTGACGTTACGTTCGCGTTTTTCCAACGTTCTCTCGTTCAGTCTTCCGTTTCGTCTTAAACCTGTCTACATTTCTCTCGTTTCCCTTGCCTCTTTAGTCCATCTCCTGCTATCCGCCCCCCGTCTGCTTCCTCCGTGCCCTGCGGCTCTTCTCCGAGAGCCCCTCCCCTCATTTTCACGTTCAAATCACTTTCACTGCTCCTGCGTTCAGTCTTCAACCCTCCCGTCCCGTTCCGTAGCCGATTGCCTCGCCCCCTCCCCCCCCGCCCCCGGCCGCCCCCCCTTCGGGCCCCCGTTTTACCCGTTTACCGCCGTTGCTCTCTCCTCGCTCTTGATCGCCTCGCCTGCTTTCCCCCCTTCGGTCCTTCACTCCCCCTTGCTGCCTTCCTGTGTCCCTCTCTTCTCGCCTCCGAGCCTCATCCCCGCCTTCTCGCGATCCGCCAACTTCTCACCCCTCCGCGTCGACGTCGCGCTCAGCGTTTCGTTGCTTCAGTTCCCCTGCCCTTTCTCCTCCCCATCGCCCGCCACCTTCCTCCGCGCTCCCCGTGACTCACCAGCCTCCACCTTCCCATCCCCGTTCCACTGGCCCCTGCCCCCTGCCTCCCCTTCCCTCCTTCATCCCCTTCGCCAACCCCACTTCCTCTCTCGCCCCCTTCCCCCGGTCCCACTTCCCCTCCGCTCCTTCCTTCCTCATCCCTTCCCACCCCCTCCTCTCTTTCCCATCCACTCCTCCCTCCTCATCCCTTTCCCGACCCCACTGCTCCTCTGGTTCCCCTCTCTGCCCCTCCACTCCCTCCCTGCTCCAGCTCCCTCGTCCCCTCCGCACTTCCACCTTTCTCTTCCTCCCATCCCCCCGACCCCCCCACCCCAGCTACACACGTCATCTCCGTTCTCATGTTTCGGATTTTCAGTGTAGACACTGAAGCAAACCCCCCCCCACCGCTTACCCCCCAGCCCCCCTTGATTTCCAAAGGGAAGGGAATCAGAAGACCATGTTGGACGGCGGATATATATTTTTCTTCTTCTTTCTTCTCTTTCTTTCCTTTTCTTTTCTTTTATTTTCTTTCTTTTTTTTTTTGGCTTGTACGCTTCCGTTGTTTTTTGTTTTTATGCAATTTTTTACTGTTTGATTTTTTTCCTTCTTCTTCTTGTCTTTCTTGTCTTTCTTTCTATCTTTTTTTGACTACTAATTTTTGTTTTTTATGCTGTTTTTTTGACAGTTGATATTCTTTTCTTTTTCTCCTTCTTCTTCTTCCTTGTTTTTTTTTTTCTTTACTACTGATTTGTTTTATGCTAACTTTTTCAACGATTTTTTTTTTTTTTCGTCTTTTAATTGATAACTTTTTTTTACTGCTGTTTTCTTTAATGTTGACGATTTTGGGGATGACTGGATTTTTTTTTTTTTTTTTTTTTTTTTTTTTTTTTTTGACTGATGTCATTTTCATACCATGTCAGACAGACCGAAATATTTTAATCACTTTAAGTCCTTTTTATTTAAGTTATTTTATTATTATTTTAGTCATCATCTTAAAAGCACCATAAGTTAAAATAAACTGTGATTCAAATCTAATCTTGATTAGATTTGTAATCTCGCAAATAATCATTTAATAATCTCATTCAAAGCATACATTGATTGTAAATAAATAAAAAAAAATCATATTCTAAATATTATAAAACTCATGTTTTTATGCTTCTTTTTCTCTTTATTTTATCACTGTGTGTGAGAGAGAGAGAAAGAGAAGGGAGGAAAGGAGAGAGGGAGGATAGAAAACAGACAAAGAGCAGATAGATAGACATGCATAGGAAAGAGGAGAAAAAAAGTGATAAAAAACAAAACGAAAAAAAATAATCGCAATCACCCCATTATCATAATCATAAGTAAAAAAAAAAAAAAAAAAAAAAAAAAAAAAAAAAAAAAACTAAACCCGGCGAGGATTGCAATAATCTAATCCAATCTCGCAATATCATTCCAAAAACAGACGATCATGCAATCAGTCAGATAAGGACGGAGCTTCCAGAGCACTCCTGTTCATGCAGTGCAATCTGAGCATGAATCTGCATTTTCTCGCTTTCTTTTTCTCTTTCATTTTTTGGCTTTCTGGTCATCTCACTCTCGCTCTCTCGCTCTCTCTCTCTCTCTCTCTCTCTCTCTCTTCCGCTCGCTCTCTCTCGGCTCGCTCTCTCGCTCTCTCTCTCTCTCTCTCTCCTCTCTCTCTCTCTGCTCGCTCTCGCTCTCGCTCTCTTCTCTCTTTCGCTCTCTCGTCTCTCTTCTCTCTCTCTGTCTCTCTCTCTCTCTCTCTCTCTCTCTCTCTCTCTCTCTCTCTCTCTCTCTCTCCCTCTCTCTTTCTCTCTATCTATCTATCTATCTATCTCTCTCTCTCTCTCTCTCTCCCTCTCTCTCTCCCCTCCCTCCCTCCCTCCTCCCTCCCCTCTCTCCTTCTCTCTCTCTCTCTTCCTCTCTTATCTTTTCCATTCTTTCGAGATTCTACACTTTTTTTTTTTTCCTTTTTTGTGTGAAGTGTTTTGGGTACGGAATTTTTTTCTAACCGACTTGTTGAATGATTTCGCTTCCCGATATTAGAGAGGACGCGAGCCAGAAACTCATTTTCTCTCGCGTTTTCCTGAGTCTTTTTATTCTGTTTTTTTTTTTGGTAGTGAGAGGAGAGAAGGTAGGGGGAAATGAGATGAAGGGAAGGAGAGGGAGGAAGAGAGAGAGGGAGAGGGAGAGAGGGAGGAGAGGGAGAGGAGAGAGAGAGAGAGAGAGAGAGAGAGAGGGAGAGGGAGAGAGAGGGAGAGGAGAGAGAAGAGAGAGAGGAGAAGAAAAGAGAGAGAAAGAAGAGAGAGGAGGA
>NW_020870094.1:421033-436033 GCF_003789085.1 Penaeus vannamei | reverse complement strand
CTCTCTCTCTCTCGACTCTGTCTCTCTCTCTTCTCTCTTCTTCTCACTCGCTCTCTACTCTCTCTCTCTCCTCTCTCTCTCTCTCTCTCTCTTCTCTCTCTCTTCTCACTCTCACTCACTCACTCTCTCTGTCTCCTCTCTCCTCTTCTCTCTCTCTCTCTCTCCTTCTCTCTCTCTCTTCTCTCTCTCTTCTCTCTCCTCTCTCTCTCTCTCTCTCTCACTTTTCACTCACTCACTCACTCACTCTCTCTCTCTCTCTCTCTCCTCTCTCTCTCTCTCTCTCTCTCTCTCCTCTCTATATTATATAATTATATATATATATATATATATATATATATATATATATATATATATATATATATATATATATATGGCCAGTATATACATATATACATATTTCACATTTCTTTCTAATATTATCACCTCTACGTACGTGTTGACATACGTCAAAATTCTTACTATTACATTTCTCTCTTATCTTTACTGTATTATACACCTTTACATCTATTTCAGCTTTTCACTGGCCCAACCTAAGCACGGTAATGAACCTTCAAAAAAAAAAAAAAAAAAAAAAGATCAGAAGAGAGAGAGAGAGAAGAGAGAGAGAGAGAGAGAGAGAAGAGAGAGAGAGAGAGAGAATCGATATAAAAAAACAAAGCTGAATAACAATGATGATGATCACTACGATAATAACTATGAGAAAAAGTCTTTTGAAATTTCTGATGAAAAAGGAAAATCGATTCCTTTCTCTCTTCCTCGGGGCTCTCTCTCTACGATTTCGTTCTATAATCCATTTCACAGTTCACTAATGATCAGGAGTCAGCAGGTTCTCGGAGCAATAAAGAGACGGAGAAGGGAACATAATGTCGTTATATATGTTGAATAATGTAATGACTTTGGAAATGAATGTCGTCAGAAATGGCACCAACTCCCTCTCCGATTTTTTGGGTTGAATGTCGAATAAGTGAATTTCTTAAAGGGGGAAAAAAGGGTTAAAGTCGATTTTCAAAACTGGAGATGGATTTTTGGAATGATTAAATATCTCTCGAGGAACAGATTTTGACTTTTATGATTTGGTTATTGACCGTTTTGGTATATTTTACGGATGCTTATACCAGAGACTATTAATCTAACCCGCTGGGATATAGCAATTACAAAATCAAAGCGGCAAAGCTATTTAATAATCAAAGCATTATATTTTGACTCGATTAGCGTCGCACAAAGGATATAATGGGATATAACCGAAAGTCAAAAACGTTGGATATGGCTTTATCTGCGGATAGGGTACAAATTAGTCCATATAAATGTCTATACGTGTGTATGTGTGTGCGGGTGGGTTGGTGTGTATTTGTGTGTGTGTGTGTGTTTGTGTGTTGTGTGTGTGTGGTGTGTGTGTGTGTGGTGTGATATAACATCATGATTTGGATTTACGTGTAAATACATTATGCAAACAGGCGGGCAGACAAACAGACAGCCATAGTTGGATAGATAGCTAGATACACAAAAAGATAGACAGATAGACCTATCTATTTATCTATAGATATATAGATAGAAAGATATACAGATAGACAGATAAACAGAAAGATAGACAGGTAGATAGACAATGAAACAGATGGGTAAATAGATTATTTATATATATTTATTCACACACATACACAGACATGCACACAGACACACGCACACACACGCACACACACACACACACACACGCACACCACAAACACACACACACACACACAACAAACACACACGTACACACACACACACCTTACACACAAACACAACACCACACACACACGCACACTCACACACACACGCACACACAGACACAAACAAACACACACGTACACACACACACACACACACAAACAAACCCACACACACACACACACACACACGCACACTCACACACATCACACGAAACACGTCACCGCCCTTCCGAACACACACTAAAAAAAAATATCACAAGCGCATCCTCCGCCAATGATTGAAGACGAAGAAGAAGCTTTGATGTTCCTCTTTGGGATCAAATGGTTTTCACACCTCGAGGGGAGAGAGAGAACCAGCACGGAAGGGGACGAGGAACGACGGCCTTCATGCATAGACGAAGGACGTCGTCTTGCAGAGGGACTTGAAAAGGAGAGGGGAGATAGGAGGGGAGGACTTTTGCGTGCGAGGGGAGAGAGGAAGGGAGAGGAGGATGACAAGGGTTGGGAGAGGAGAGAGAGAGAGCATGTGTGTGTGTGGCTGTAGATAAATGTTATATTTTTTTCTTTTTTTTTCTTTTTTTTTTACGTTGTAGGATTTACAAGAGTGAGAGGATTGATGTATAGTGTTCAGTGATATATTAGGATATCAGTTAGCATACTTTTTTTTGGACAAGGATTATTACATCCTCTGTCTCGTTTTAAAATATATCCTTTTTTTCTCTCTCTCTATCCGAATGAATTTCTCGTTTTAAAATATATGTTTTTTTTCTCTCTCTCTCTCTATCCGAATGGAATTTCTCGTATTAAAATATATGTATTTTTTTTCTCTCTCTCTATCCGAATGGGATTTCTCGTTTTAAAATATATGTTTTTTTTCTCTCTCTCTCTATCCAAATGGGATTTCAGTGCGAGGTATTACCTAAATCCTTTTATAAGGAGTCAGGTTTTTTCCCCTCGACCTTCAGTTTCTACGTCACTACACGATAATAATTACTATATGATATATAATATATAATATATACACGATAATATATAATATATAATATATACGATATACTGCATCATTCCACCCACGTTTGCATGCAGATCGAACCTCCAATATTTTCCCCTGTTCTGTTCCACGTGAAAAGTTGATTGGCTGACAAACTGCTTGTGCTTCCATAAATTTCCTCCGATAGAAGACGCGTCCACTCACCGAAAAGATTGTTGATTGCCTTATGCAAACTGCCTCATGGATTACGACTCCTTATCACAAAGGGGGCCTAGAATGATTTGATAATAGCTCCCGGGAACGAAGGATTTGCGATTCCCCTCCTGCTTGCGTGCATCTGCTTCCGTGTGCGTCCCTCCGTCTTTCTCCGTTCCTCCCTGTCCCTGTCTGTTTATGTATCTGTCTTTTAATTAATCTGCTTCTCTGAATGTCTCTTTCTCTATTTCTTTTTCAATGCTTATATATGTATCTCTCTATCTATCTATCTATCTATCTCTATCTCTTTGTGTGTGTGTGCACATACACACACACACACACACACACACACACACACACACACACACACACACACACACACATTATACACACGAACACACATTATACACACACACACACACACACACACAAACACACACACACACACACACACACACCACACACACACACACACATTATACACACACACGCACACACACACACACACACACACCACACACACACACACACAACACACACACACACACACACAAAACACACACACACACACACACACACACACACACACACACACACACACACCACACACACACACACACACACACACACACACACACACACACACACACACACACACACACACACACACACACACACACACATATCATGATTCATACCATCATACCTTGATTAATCATATATATTTTCATTTCCTCTTGCCAATTCTGTGAATGAGTAATGAAAAAGGAAATACCCAATTGCTCTCAATGAAACGTCAACCACAGGTGCAATTGCAGTCTTTGTTGGATTTAAACGAATATCAACATGGAAACATTTTATTTTTTTCATTATCTGTAGTCACGTCCGGCGATAAGAATGATTAAAGATATCTAAATAATTCATTTAGTGAGAGGTATATATTACTGTAGTTACAGGACAGTTACTATAACAGACATAGTATTTCAAAGATGCGAAAAAATAAAACAAAAGAGCTCAATTATCATTATCTAAATTTACTCGCATATTTAGACCCAGTCTACAAAATATACGCATATACAAATATACAAAATATACAAAATATACAAAATATACAAAATATACAAAATATACAAATATACAAAAAATACGAATATCAACATGGAAACATTTTATTTTTTTCATTATCTGTAGTCACGTCTGGCGATAAGAACGATTAAAGATATCTAAATAATTCATTTAGTGAGAGGTATATGTTACTATAGTTACAGGACAGTTACTATAACAGACATAGTATTTCAAAGATGCGAAAAATCAAAACAAAAGAGCTCAATTATCATTATCTAAATTTACTCGCATATTTAGAAGCAGTCTACAAAATTCGAAAATTAAAACAAAAGAGCTCAATTATCATTATCATTAAATTTACTCGCATATTTAGAACCAGTCTACAAAATTCGTCGGGTACAGCGCGCTAAAATTCACAAAATTTATCCCTCAGTTAGCAAATGCTCTCCGAGGACCAGGCTAGTCGACAAAGATATAAATAACCAAGATTAAAGTGGGTGATTCTACCGTGTAGCTTCGAGGAAACGTATTCCCGGGGAAAGCCTTATAAAGCTGAGTCCACTAAAACCTTTACTTACATGGCTGTACGCGGATATACATACACACACAGGCGCACACACACACACGCACGCACACACGCACCTTCCCATGCCAGCGCAACTGTTATTAACTCCCTAAACTTTAGCTGAAACCACTTCAGGTATGATATATAGTCTAACAACAATATCCGATCCGCTGCTAGTCATAGTCTGCGGCTTTTGGAAGATCCAACCCTGTTCTGGTTGTTTGTATAAGGTGTTATAATAAAGGACTGAGGTTTGTTATGTTTATTGATTCGTGTTATGAATGTTGGATACGAGACACAGTACGTGGGAGAAGGAGGAGAGGGAGAAGGGGCGTGGGGTAGGAGAATGAGAGGGGGAGAGAGGGAGAAAGGGGAAAGTAAAGAGAGGGAGGGGGAGAGAGAGAGGTAAGAAGGAGAAAGGGGTAAGTAAGGAGAGAGAAAAGGAAGAGGGAGAAAGGTACGAAGGAGGAGAGGGAGGGAGGGAAGAAGTAAGAGTGAAAGGAAGTGATGAGACGGAAAAGGGGAATCAGGGAAGAAGAGGGAGAAAAAAAGGTAACGGAGTAGGTGAGAGAGGGAGAAGAGGGAGAATGGGTAATAAGAAAGGAAGGGAGAGAGAGAAGGGGATCAAAGATATAAGAGGGAGAGAGAAAGAGAGAAGCGGGAGAAGGGAGTTAGGAATAAGAGAGGGAGAGGAGGGAGAAGGAGATACAGGGGCAGGAGAAAGAGAGGGAGATGTCGTAACAGAAACTGGTCGTGGACGCTAGATGGATGCATATTATACATGTGACGTAGGTATTAAATAGGTGAGAGGAGAGGGAAGGGAGAAGGCAGAAGAGAAAAAGAGAGAAAGCAAGAGATGCAAATAGAAAGAGAGAGAGAAGGCGAAAAGAAGGAGAGGCAGAAAGTCAGAGACATACATAGGTAAATGTGTGTGTGTATATATATATATATATATATATATATATATATATATATATATATATAATATATATATATATATATTATATTTGGTGTGTGTGTGTGTGTGTGTGTGTGTGTGTGTGTGTGTGTGTGTGTGTGTGTGGTGTGTGTGTGTGTGTGTTGTGTGTGTGTGTGTGTGTGTGTGTGTGTGTGTGTGTGTGTGTGTGTGTGGTGTGTGTGTGTGTTTATGTGTGTGTACATGTATATATATGTTATATGTATGTATATATGCATATATATATATATATATATATAATATTATATATATATATATATATATATATATATATATATATATACACATATATGAAATTCACACGCCTTTGTACAAAATGTAACCAAGAAAAAACACAGAGATCAAAAGGGTATTATAATGGGTTTCCTTGGGCGTTCGTGTGTACGTGGACGTGCTTCAGAAGTGCCCAAAGGACGAATTAGAAACAGCTGTACGTAGAAAACGGAAGAATGCGATCTCCTCAAATTGGGTTGCAATATATCTTTGCAGGCGTGGGCGTGAAGGGATGACTGAATTATTCAAGGGGTTAAGGTAATTCAAAGAAGAGAGAGAGAGAGAGGGAGGGAGGGAGGAGGAGAGGAGAGAGAGGAGAGAGGAGAGAGAGGAGAGAGAGAAGAGAGAGAGAGAGAGAGAGAGAGAGAGAGAGAGAGAGAGAGAGAGAAGAGAGAGAGAGAGAGAGAGAGAGAGAGACGAGAGATGAGTGAGAGATAGTGTATATATATATATATATATATATATATATATATATATATATATATATATATATATATATTATATATATATATATATATATATATATATAATATATATATATATATATATATATTATATATATTATATATATATATATATATATATATATATATATATATATATATAATATATAATATATATATATATATATATTATATATATATATATATATTATATACATATATATATATATATATATATATATATATATATATATATATATATATATATATATATGTATGTATGTATGTATGTATGTATGTATGTATGTATGTATGTATGTATGTATGTATGTATGTATGTAAATGAATTATTCTATTACATATAAGTATACAATATAAGTAAGAATGTAGATATATATATAGATTTATAGAGATTAAGTGTAATATATATAAGTAGATATATATATATATATCATATATATATATAATATATAGATATATAATTATAATGTATATATGTATATATTTATATATTATATATATATATATAATATATATATATATATATATATATATTATATATATATATATACATACATGTGTGTGTAAGTGTGTTAGTATCAAAAATGCTAATTGAGATACAGTATAAGAGAGAGAGAGAAGAAAAAAAAAGATAAACAAACAAATACCAAAAACATATCCACTCACAGCACATAACACAACATTCACTTCCATGTACGACAGCCCTAGCCGCAGATACTAACAAGAAAACAACACAATGTAAAAAAAAAACAGCCCTAGCCCACATACATAACAAGAAAACAACACAATGTAAAAAAAAAAAAAATAATTAAAAAATAATAATAATAATAAAAAAAAATCTGCTGTCGAGACTGGGTCCTCCGGTGCTCTCCTCTCCCCCTGGATTACTGTAGGAAGCGAGGCAGGAAGGAGCGAGGAAGGGATAGGATAGGATTGGCAGCTTCAGGAGGGATGGCGAGGGGAGACGAAGAGGGGATGTGGGAGAAGGAGAGCGTAGAGGCAGAACGAGGGGGGAGAAGGAGAGGAGAAGGAGGAGGACTGGACGGACGGGACCACGGGAGATAAGAGTCGAGGCGAGGACTGGAAAATGGAGGAGGATAGGGAATTTAGGAGGAGAGGAAGGGAGGGATAGGAAGACGAATAAGAGGGACAGAGAGGAAGGACTAGGAGAATTGGAGAAGGACAGGAATGAAGAAGGAATGGAGAGAGGAAAGAACAGGAGGAGGTCGAGAGGGTAAGAAAGAGAAGCACGCGGAAGAGAGGGAATAATGGAAGAGAAAGACAGTGAAAAAACACGAGGTGAGGAGAGATAGGAGGACGAAGGAGACAGGGAGAGAAATAGGGTGGAGAGAGAGAGGTGAAACGAAGGAGTGAGAACGAGGAGAATTAGCATTGACGAAAATAAGAGAGAAAGAGAGATGTGACAGTGATGGACTAGACGAGGGCCACGTAGCTATTCCTGCACACCTGGCACTGACCTTTTATTCGCCTGTTTACGTGAACTGCGTGTTTGCAGTTCACACGGTATACGGTCGCTAGCGCCTCTTCCTTCTCGGAGGTCTTACTCCTATTTCCCTGATCCCTATAGCCTTCCCTGCTACCTAGGCTCATCGTCGTATAAAGATTGACTGAGACCTGATGTCCCCTGTCCCGTCGTCCTCCTCTCAGGAGGAAGAAGAGAAAAGTAAAAGAGTAAAATGATAAAAAAAATCACAAATGATTGTACATGTTATTGTATGAGGATGATGGTGGAGATGTAGGAGATGGAGGTAGGTGTGCGGTAAGTGTGTCTAGATGCGAGAAAGTGCCCAGACAGATTTGTCAATTCTGAGAGGGGACGAAGGGAGAAAGGGAGAAGGAGGGAGAAGGAAGGTGGGTGAGGGGTTAATGAAGACAGAGAGGGGTGGGGCAAAGTGGGAGGAGCGTAACTTTTATCTTTACTTTTGTGCACTTCGGCGCAGAGTTTGGTTACTTCAATAAGTTTCCGTCGACCCAGAAAGCAGAAGTGGCAAGGCCAGTTGCATAAACGAGACGAGTAGAGCAGATCTGTTTGTCTGAATAGGAGAGGTGCGTTATATCTGGGTCGAGAGTGCGAAGTGCGAGAGATAGGAGGAACTAGGATGAGTTCAGTAGGACATAGAATGGAGGAGGAAGAGTGATCAATGTGTATTTATTGCATATCGGTACGTTAGGAAGCATGAGACCGAATTTTCAAGTGAATGAGTGATGCTAAAGAGAGGCGAGAAGATAAGTGGTAGGAGAAGAAGATAGAAGAGAACACTCAGAAGCACCTTAGTTGAGAGTTACATGATTGGAGAGTGAAGAGAAGAAAGAAGAGTAACCGCCACCCATATGTGCACAAATCTAGATTATCCAGCGCTGACAAGATATCAAATGCTTGTTTCTAGTCTGCATTGTAGGGTTGATCTTTACCAGAGCGGAGAGTATACAGAAGATATTAAGAGGAAAGATACTTGAGACGATAAAGGAAGAGATAGAATAAGGATGAATTAAATTGATGTGACGAGAGTAAGAGAGAGGAGGAGAGTGGAAACCGGGATAAAAGATGAATGCATGAGGTTAAGTGATGACAATGATGCGACAGTTTCTTGCGGGGATTTTTTTTCAGATGATGTGTGTGAGAGGACCGTAGCAGGAGAATTAAGGTAATGAGAGAGGAGCGAAGGTAATGAGAATAAATAGGGGAATAAATGAAATGTGAAAATGAGTGAGATAGAGATAGTACAGCCGACCTGGAAGGCGATAATAGGTTGTGTAGAATGGAGATTGAGAGTAAGGGAGCTCGGATTGAGTGGGGAGAATTGTCAGTTTGAGTATAAATGGGCGTGTAACCTAAGACAAGGCATAGAGTGGGAGGTAGAGGTTGCTTATTATGAAGTTGCACAAAGGTAATATGTTTTGCGATTGATGAAGATTAGTTGTGCACAAAGTATAATTGTTTAGAATAGAATTATTGTGTAGAGTTTAGCGGATTTATGAAGTGATGGTTGGAGCGTCGTGCCTGTCATTGTCTCGTCATAACGGATCTTCATGGGACTCCTTACGGATGGCTCTCGATGCGTGCTGAGGGCAGTAAGATCGTAATCCAAATAGGGTGTGAGTAACTATCGGTAAGGGTCATAGGAGTTGAGTAGATCAGAGTGAGTCTATCTCTCATCTTCCCCATCTCTCTCTCTCTCTCCACGCACGATCCGGCTCGTCACATATCATCCACGAGGAAGACGAGGAGAGCGGGAGAAGGACGCGCGCGTGCTACGAGTGTGGACATGCGTACATAATACTGCTTCATGCGGTCGTACTGCTGCGTCGTAGTGGCTCGGTCTAACGTTGCATCTCGGAAGTCTCGTGCGTGCTCTGTGCTCAAGTCGTACTGTCATGGCGTCGTCGACTCTCTCTCTGCGTACTCGTCGAAGTAGCTCATTCGTCTCGTCAGCTCGAGATGAGATGACGTCATCGTAGGCTTAGCGCGGTCTCTCATTCGTACGGCATTCATGTGTCTGCTCGATCATCGTCGTGCAATACTCGAAAGTTCCGTACAATACCGATTTCTTCCGTCTTAACTCTACTCGGATCCAACTATCCATAGCAACTCTGCCTCATCATCAAATTCCTCCGCACGTCACTCCTCCTGTAAGTTCGTCGTCTGCTCCTGAATGCACCTCTCTCTCTCATTCTTCGTCTCTCCTCGGTTCTACTCTCTGATCGTCCCTTTCTCTCTCTCTCTCCCTCCCTCCCTCCCTCTCTCTCAACTCTCTCTTTCTCTCTCTCTCCTCTTCTCCTCTCTCTCTCTCTCTCTCTCTCTCTCTCTCTCTCTCTCTCTCTCTCTCCCTCCCTCTCTCTCTCTCTCCCTCTCCTCTCTCTCTCTCTCTTCTCTCTCCACTCTCTCTTTCTCTCCAGGTTTGGGGCGCATCCTCAAAAAGTCTTAAGATGTTTCTTAAATAATTTTTTTGGGGAAACTTAAACCCTAAAAAAGTCTCTTAACAGCGGAGCTTTTTCTGCCACAGGTCTTAAAATGTCTTAAATTTGCCCGAGGCTTATCTTCGTTCGCGTTCGCGTAAATGTAAACAAACCTGCTCCCGGCGAACGCAGACGTGAATCACTTCCGGATTTTTTATGCGACTTGATGGAAATCATTCATCAACATTAGACCTCGATTTCTGCTGAAGTCCGCAATTATTTACTTACTGGCTGTGTTGCAAAAAATAAATAAATAAATAAATAAATAAAATAATAAGTAAATAATAATAATGATAATAATAACAATAAAAAAAATATATCTTTCTGGCGCACGACCTATCCGAGAGGCTGTGTACAATTCATGGCGGGTTGAATTTTTTATCCTGGCCTCTGACGTGACAAGTAGGCCTACACATTAAGGGGAAGTGTGCATTCGGCGGCAAGTGGCTCGAAGTCTTGAAAAGCTATTTGTATGAGTCTTAGAGAGTCTTGAAAATATCTTGTATTTCAACAGCTTATACCTGCAATAACCGTGGCTTTTTCTGACTATCTCTCTTTCTTTCTTTTCTCTTCTTTCTCTCTGTCTGTCTGTCTGTCTGTCTGTCTGTCTCTCTTCTCTCTCTCTCTCTCTCTCTCTCTCTCTCTCTCTCTCTCCTCTCTCTCTCTCTCTCTCTCTCTCTCTCTCCTCTCTCTCTCTCTCTCTCTCTCTCTCTCTCTCTTTCTCTCTCTTCTCTTTCCTCTATTTCTTCTCTCTCTCTTTGTGTGTCTGCGTGTGTGTTTATGATTTTCTGGATGTGCGCGTGTGTCCTTTTTCGCAAATATATAATTCCAAAGTTGATTTATTAGTTTTTCTTCTGCTCGCTGCAATTGCTTCTTGTTATTCATCATCGAATATTCTTGCAAATCACGAAGCATCTTTCTGTCGTGATTGCAGTCTAGGTCATCGGTAAAGAAGGGTCTTCCTCCTCTTTTACTCTCCTTCCTACCTTCTTCCTTTTTCCTCTCTCTCTCTCTCTCTTCTTCTCTGTCTCTGTCTCTGTCTGTCTCTTCTCTCTGTCTCTGTCTCTGTCTCTGTCTGTCTGTCTCTGTCTCTCTATCTATCTATCTAATCTCTATCTATCTATCTCTCCCCTCTCTCTCTGTCTCTGTCTCTCTCTTTCGCTTCTCTCTCTCTCTATCTATCTATCTCTATCTCTCTCTCTCTCTCTCTCTCTATCTCTCTCTCTCTCTCTCTCTCTCTCTCTCTCTCTCTCTCTCTCTCTCTCTCTCTCTCTTCTCTCTCTCTCTCTCTCTCTCTCTCTCTCTTTTCTTCTCTCTTCGCCCTCCTCCTTCGCCTTCCCTGCCACCCCCCACCTCACCTTTCCCTTCCCCTGCTTCTTTCATGTCTCCCCCCCCCCCTTCCCCTCCTCACCCCCCATCGCCATGCACTGATCACGTACATATTTTCTTTCACTATCTCTCGCGTCTTTTTATGTCTCTTTTTTATCACTTTTCTTTTTCTATTTTTGCTTGGTGTATTCTCTTTTTTTCCCTTTTTTTTCTTGTGCACTGCAGAGTTTCATATGTAAGCTTGCCTCTCTTTTTTTTTAACTTTTTTTTCATATCTTATTTAATTTGCGAGTGTTGTTTATTTTTCTTCCATTAACTTTCCTTGGTTTCCGTTTTTTCTCGTACTATTTTTTGTTTTTTGCCAATTTTTTGACTTGTCATTTTTTTTTTTTTATCAGACAGACTGTATTGCTAATATATTTGAAAGGTATACATTTGTGATTATATTTATGGTGTAACAAATTAATGTATTTTGTATTCGTAAATGTGTAATGTATATATTATAATTCCTGTATTTCGTGGGGGCATCTATGTCGGCCATTTGGTGTTATGGCTACGGTATTTCCGATTTGCATTGTTTACATTTTTTTGTTGTGTTCTTCAGCAATTAGCCTTAATTAAGAAATATTGTGTGAATTTATTGTCTTTAAATTCTGAGTTGTGATATTTTCTGTAATTCATATTAGTGAATGTGTATATAAGGCTTGATCATTTGTACGGAAGGCATAATAATCTGAAACGCAACCGTGATTTAGTCAGTCCTGCGGAAATTTTGTCACGTTGGAGTCTCGTGTTGTCTTTCCGTTTTTTTGGAATTTCTGTTTTTCTTTCGAAGATTTGGTTGCATCTAAATTACTCTTATGGATATTTGCAAAGGTATGCATATTGTGATTTATTTTACAATGTAATGTCTAAATTTTTTTAGAGTGAATTCCTTATTCATGGATATTTGCAAGGTATGGCATACATTTATTGTGAAGTGGTTGGTGTTACGTTCATATTTGTGTGTGATACATGTGGTGACTATTGGTAGCCGGTTATTCATTTATTGTGAATTTATTGTGACTCTTGGTAGCCAGTTATTCATTGTGAATTTATTGTGACTGTTGGTAGCCAGTTATTCATTTATTGTGAATTTATTGTGACTTGGTAGCCAGTTATTCATTTATTGTGAATTTATTGACTTGGATTTATTATGTGTGACTTGGTAGCCACATTTATTGTGAATTTATTGTGACTGTTGGTAGCCAGTTATTATTTATTGTGTTATTGTGACTGTTGGTAGCCAGTTATTTCATTTATTGTGAATTTATTGATTGGTAGCCTTGACTTGGTAGCCAGTTATTTATTTTTGTGAATTTATTGTGACTTGGTAGCCAGTTATTCATTTATTGTGAATTTATTGTGACTTGGTAGCCAGTTATTCATTTATTGTGAATTTATTGTGACTCTTGGTAGCCAGTTATTCATGTGAATTTATTGTGTTGGTAGAATTTATTGTGACTGTTGGTAGCCAGTTATTCATTTATTGTGAATTTATTGTGACTGTTGGTAGCCAGTTATTCATTTTTGTGAATTTATTGTGACTGTTGGTAGCCAGTTATTCATTTATTGTGAATTTATTGTGACTTGGTAGCCACTTATTCATTTATTGTGAATTTATTGTGTTGGTAGCCAGTTATTCATTTATTGTGAATTTATTGTGACTTGGTAGCCACTTATTCATTTATTGTGACTGTTGGTAGCCAGTTATTCATTTATTGTGATAGCCTTATTCTATTGTGAATTTATTGTGATTGGTAGCCACTTATTCATTTATTGTGAATTTATTGTTTGGTACCAGTTATTCATTTATGTGATTTATTGTATTGGTGTGTGACTGTTGGTAGCCACTTATTCATTTATTGTGACTGTTGGTAGCCAGTTATTCATATTTTGTGAATTTATTGTGACTTGGTAGCCAGTTATTCATTTATTGTGAATTTATTGTGACTGTTGGTAGCCACTTATTCATTTATTGTGAATTTATTGTCACTGTGTAGTGTGATTGTAGGATTTACCAGTTATTCATTTATTGTGAATTTATTGTGACTGTGGTAGCAGTTATTCTTTATTATGGCACATGATTATTGTTAACCTGATTTTCATTTTTTGTGATATGTGATTACTGGTAACCTATTCATTTATCTTGACACGTGTGATTATTGTTCATTTGTTTACAACAGTGATGGAATGTGTATGCTGCCTGCGATGCTCTGAACTGTGATAATTTGATCTTGCTTGGCACTGTGCTGGCACGCCCTGGCAGTTGAAATTACACGGCAGGAATTTGGCTCGGAATGTTGTAAGCATTCACCTTTTGTAATGAGAAATTTGATTTCATAGTATTGAATGTATATTGAATAATTTCTCGTTTGTAATCATCATTATTTTCATATATATATATATATATATATATATATATATATATATATATATATATATTTTTTTTTTTTTTTTTTTTTTTTTTTTTTTTTTTTTTTGAAGGGTTTATTATGTAGCATTTTTTTCTGATTTTTGCCGGTTTTTAATTTGAATAAATGGAATACGACAGCCGTGTTAACCTGCCTTAACCTAACTTAACACGACTCTACTCATTTCGAAAAAATTAACAAAAAAAATGCATTTTGCGGAAGATACAAAACCGGTCAGAAGCAGTGAGGAAGAGGGAGAGGAGAGAGAGAGAGAGACAGACAGAGAGAAACAGAAAGAGGAAGAGAGAGAGGGAGAAAGAAAACAAATATATATATGTAGAGAGAGAGACAGACAAACAAACAAACAGAAAAAGAGAGACTAAGAAAGACAAATCCTAAATTCCCTTAATGATCTTAATCCTATTCTCCTTTCACCAGTTCTACAAATCATCCCCCATTCCTCTATACTTCGACCCGCACGCACCCAACGAAAACCAGAAACAAGAAAGAAAGAGAAAATAAAGAGAGAACAAGGGAAATACAGAACAATCATCCTCACAGACAAAAAATTACGTGACAGCAACTGGCGCTCAGAGTAGACATGCAACAAGCATTTCAAGAGCAACGGATGCACGGTGGATGCAATATTAGGTGGTGTTGGGCCGTTCGTGCAGAGAAATGATGAATAAATTGGAATTTGTTCTGGTCACATTACACTGACAGACACACATACATACACAAACACACACACACACAAACAAACACACACATATACATATATATATGTGTGTGTGTGTGTGTAATATATATATATATATATATATATATATATATATATATATATATATATATATATATATATATATATATATATATATATATAATATATTATATATATATATATATATATATATATATATATATATATATATATATATTGTGTGTGTGTAAATATATGTATATGTGTGTGTGTAAATATATGTATATGTGTGTGTGTGTATG
>NW_020870094.1:406033-411033 GCF_003789085.1 Penaeus vannamei | reverse complement strand
GATTTAAAAAATGCAAGGCCAGCCAAGCAAAGCTTCACGAGTACGTTCCGCTGATAATATTGCAAAAATAAACAAACATGAATTGAGTACTTCTGGAACCCCCTTCCAAGGAGTGATTCATCTCAATGCCATGATGAAAGCAACGGAACAGATCCAGAGGAAGAGAGAACACAGCTTTTTGTCGCTGAGCTTTTTGTCTTAAGGAAGAGAAAATGCTGAGCTTTTTTTGTCTTAAGGAAGAGAAAAATGCTGCTTTTTTTTGTCTTAAGGAAGAGAAAAAGGCTGGCTTTTTTTTGTCTTAAGGAAGAGAAAAATGCTGAGCTTTTTTGTCTTAAGGAAGAGAAAAATGCTGAGCTTTTTTGTCTTAAGGAAGAGAAAAAATGCTGAGGTTTTTTGTCTTAAGGAAGAGAAAAAGGCTGAGATTTTTGTCTTAAGGAAGAGGAAAAATGCTGAGATTTTTGTCTTAAGGAAGAGGAAAAATGCTGAGCTTTTTGTCTTAAGAAGAGAAAAAGGCTGAGCTTTTTGTCTTATTCACTAGAACTGAGTGTGTTGTCTGCGATACTTAAATATTCATCGATTTCTGTTAAGTACTTGAGGTAATTAAACATCTGTTCAGTAAAAACATTAGGGTTAGGATATTGTGTTGTAATTAGCGCTTGAAAAGTTTTATGAATATTTTATATTGTTGATTGATTTCTTGCCACGTGACCCCGGGGTATCATCAGTGACCTTATTTGTGGATTTTCTTCGTCCATTCGCTAAGGATTTTGATGTCTGGAATTGGCACTGTGTAATTATTATCACTAATTATTATCAGCACCAACGGAATAAGTTTAATGAGTTAAAACTACGGTACACTTGGTTGTCTACCTTGATGCGAATCATACATCTCATTCGTCTTTTTTTTTTCTTCTTTTTTCTTCTTTTCTTTTTTTTTTTTTTTTTTTTTTTTACTAATAGCCTGATTGTACAGCCTTATGCTATTGGTGATTGTAGTTTTTTTTTTTTTTTTTTACAAAGTTCTTATTAATGTGTAGTCACCGCTATCTGTACCAAATATTGAGCCTCCTCTTTCGCTAAATTCCAAATCAGATTCTAGATGATAATCTTTTTCAGGGACATTCAGTGAAAATAATAATACCATAATAAAGAAAGAAAGAAAAAAGAAATCGTTATTAAAACAGGATTAGAAACATGTATATTCAACCCAGCAAGGGTTCACGAGTACGTTCCGCTGATAATATAGCATAAACAAACATGAACTTAGTACTTTGGGAACCCCCTTCCAAAGCGTGATTCATCTCAATGCCATGATGAAAGCACCGGAACAGATCCAGAAGAAGAGACACACGCATTCCCCAACACACAGGAGGAGGAGGCGACGTCACAGGAATGCCACCTGTCGAATATGAGAACCAGTCCCTCTCCCATTGAATCCCACGCTCCCACACGTATCCGAAAGAGCGCACCCCACGTATCATTTCGAAAGAGTTCACAAAGCACGTATCTCCGAAAGAGCGCACAAAGCACGTATCATTTCCGAAAGAGCGCACAAAGCACGTATCATTTCCAAAGCGCACAAAGCACGTATCATTTCCCCCAAAGCACGTCCGAAAGAGCGCACAAGCACGTATCATTTCCGAAAGAGCGCACAAAGCACGTATCATTTCCGAAAGAGCGCACAAAGCACGTTATCATTTCCGAAGAGCGCACAAAGCACGTATCATTTCCGAAAGCGTTCACAAAGCACGTATCATTCCGAAAGCGCTCACAAAGCACGTATCATTTCCGAAAGCGCACAAAGCCGTATCATTTTCCGAAAGCGCTCACAAAGCACGTATCATTTCCGAAAGAGCACAAAGCACGTATCATTCGAAGAGCGCACAAAAGCACGTATCATTTCCGAAAGGGCTCACAAAGCACGTATCATTTCCGAAAGAGCACCCACACGTATCATTTCCAAAAGAGCGCACAAAACACGTATCATTTCCGAAAGAGTTCACAAAAGCACGTCTCATTTCCGAAAAGAGCGCACAAAACACGTATCATTTCCGAAAGAGCGCACAAAGCACGTATCATTTCCGAAAGAGCGCACAAAGCACGTATCATTTCCGAAAGAGCGCACAAAGCACGTATCCCCGAAAGAGTTTTCACAAATCACAAGCACGTATCATTTCCGAAAGAGCGCACAAAGCACGTATCATTTTCCGAAAGCGCGCAAAAGCACGTATCATTCCGAAAGAGTTCACAAAGCAACGTATCATTTCGAAAGAGTTCACAAAGCACGTAATCAATTTCCGAAAGAGCGCACAAAGCACGTATCATTTCCGAAGAGTTTCACAAAGCACGTAATCATTTCCGAAAGAGTTCACAAAGCACGTATCAAATTTCCGAAAGAGCGCACAAAGCCACGTATCATTTCCGAAAGAGTTCACAAAAGCACGTATCATTTCCGAAAGAGTTAACACAAAGCACGTACATTTCCGAAAGAGCGACAAAGCACGTATCATTTCCGAAAGACACAAAGCACGTATCATTTCCGAAGCGCTCACAAAAGCACGTATCATTTCCGAAAGAGTTCACAAAGCACGTATCATTTCCGAAAGAGCGCACAAAGCACGTATCATTTCCGAAGAGAACAAAGCACGTATCACAACAAGCACGTATCATTTCCGAAAGAGCACAAGCACGTATCATTTTTTTCATTTCCGAAAGAGTTCACAAAGCACGTATCATTTCCCCAAAACGCCCCACAAAGCACGTATCATTTCCGAAAGAGCGCACAAAGCACGTATCATTTCCGAAAGAGTTCACAAAGCACGTATCATTTCCGAAAGAGCGCACAAAGCACGTATCATTTCCGAAAGAGGCACAAAGCACGTATCATTTCCGAAGAGTTCACAAAACACGTATCATTTCCGAAAGAGCGCACAAAGCACGTATCATCTCCGAAAGAGTTAAACACAAAGCACGTATCATTTCCGAAAGAGCGCACAAAGCAATCATTTCCGAAAGAGTTCACAAAAGCACGTATCATTTCCGAAAGAGCGCACAAAGCACGTATCATTTCCGAAAGAGTTCACAAAGCACGTATCATTTCCGAAGAGCACAAAGCACGTATCATTTCCGAAAGAGTTCACAAAGCACGTATCATTTCCGAAGAGCGCACAAAGCACGTATCATTTCCGAAAGACGCACAAAGCACGTATCATCCGAAAGAGCTCACAAAGCACGTCCGAAAGAGCGCACAAAGCACGTATCATTTCCGAAAGAGCACAAAGCACGTATCATTTCCGAAATCACAAAGACGTATCATTTTCACAAAGCACGTATCATTTCCGAAAGAGCGAAAGCACGTCACAAGAGCAAAGCACGTATCATTTCCGAAAGAGGAGCACGTATTCACGAAAGAGCGCCAAAGCACGCGAAGAGCGCACAAAGCACGTATCATTTCCGAAAGAGCGCACAAAGCACGTATCGTTTCCGAAAGAGTTAACACAAAGCACGTATCATTTCCGAAAGAGAGCAAACGTTCCGAAAGAGCGCACAAAGCACGTATCATTTCCGAAAGAGCGCACAAAGCACGTATCATTTCCGAAAGAGTTCACAAAGCACGGAAAGTTCACAAAGCACGTATCCCGCGGACGGTACGGGATGGCGAAGGGAAGGATGGACTCGTCGGAACAAACAACCGCCGCAGACCCGACCCGACAATGGCCGAATCCCTGAACAACTTCCAGCTGTTTTGCTATTCATATAAACACGTACTGTAGAGACGGTACATTGGCGTGGGTGGGGGGTGGGTGGGGGGGGGGGGGAGGCCGGATGCAGCGGGAATATACCAAGAGTTTTTTTTCCAGGAGAGAGAGAGAGAGTGTGAAAGGTAATGGCATTCCGGATATGGGGAAGGATATCGAGAGAGGAGAAAGGAGGCGAAAATGGCGTTTTTTCTGCTTCGAATTCTTGAGTGTTGGGTCATTTTCAGTACGTGTGTGTGTGTGTGTGTGTGTGTGTGTGTGTGTGTGTGTGTGTGTGTGTGTGTGTGTGTGTGTGTGTGTATGAGAAAGAGAGAGTGAGAATTATTAATTGGTTATAGTGATGTTCACCGTTGAGTGTCTCTATATCTTTTATCCCTTTCTTTTTTATCAGAATAATAATAAGGGTGAAAGAGAACGCTAATGGTCATTATAGATTTTTTAACCAAACGCAATATTTTTAAAATCTCAACTTTAGAAAAACAAATTAAAACAAATAACACAACACATTGCAAACACTGACGTCCTTGAATAGCGAATAGAAGCGCACACACACACACGCACACACACACACACACACACACACACACACACACACACACACACACACACACACACACACACACACACACACACACACACACACACACAACACAGCTACACTTACACTACAGCCACCACCATCCACACGAACAAAAGCAAATTTTAAAACCAAATACTTAAATAAAAAAAAAAAACCGTAAATATTCTCACGTGATCACCAATCAAGGGAAGGTTTCGTGCATGCAATGTTCTGTTCTAATTTGTTCTGAAAATATTTTGTTCTTTCGCTTACGCTAACGAGACGCATGGCTACATTTATAACACATATACATACATATGTGTACACACACACACACACACACACACACACACACACACACACACACACACACACACACACACACACACACACACACACACACACACACACACACACACACACACACACACCACACACACACATACATATATATGTGTGTGTGTGTGGTGTGGTGTGTGTATGTGTTCATCTGCGTACATGAGTATGCACACACACACTCACACACACACACACACAAACAAATACACACACATACAAACGCAAACACACACTTACACACATATCTATAGATAGATAACTAGATAGACAGTTAGATAGATAGAGAGTCCCAAATTATCCGACTAGATCGAGTAATCTTTTCCATAATTACGTTTACTTAATAA
>NW_020870094.1:398533-401033 GCF_003789085.1 Penaeus vannamei | reverse complement strand
GTCCTTTGCTTGTTATTATTATTATTATTATTGTTGTTATTATTATCATTATTATTAGTTGTTGTTGTAGTTGTAGTACTAGTAGTATTGGTATTATTATCGTTATTGTTATTATTGATGTTGTTGTTATTGTTGTTATTCCATATTACTGTTGTCGTTGTTGTTGCCATTATTGTTATCATTATTGTGATTACTGTTTTTTGTCATTATTAAATTATCATTATCATATCATATTATCAACTATTATTATCATTACTATCATTACTATTATTATCTTTGTTATTATTAATATTATTATCATTATTATTGTTCCTGTTGTTATCATCATCATTATTATTATTATTATTATTATTATTATTATTATTATCATTATTATTATTATTATCATTACTTTTGTTATTAACATCATCATCATCCTTATTATCATTATTATTATTATTATTATTATTATTATTATTATTATTATTATTATTATTATTATTATTATTATTATTATTTCATTACTATTATCATTATCATTACTATTGTTAGTACCATTATTATCATTACTACTATTACTACTACTACTACTACTACAATTCTTACTATTCATATTATTGTTATTATTGTTATTGTTATTATCATTGTTATCGTTATTATTATTATTATCATCATTATCATTATTACAATTATAACTATTGTTATTTTTGTTATCATTATTATCATTACCATTATTTATCCTATCATTATCATCATTAATGTTATTGTTCATCAATATTATCATTATCATTATTGCTTTCATTATAATTATTGTTATTATTACTATCAGTATCATATCTTTGTTGTTACTGTTATACTTATCATCACTTATAATATAATTTATTTTATAAATATCTATATCCGTAGTTATTATCATCGTTATTGTCATTAATATTTTTTCATTTTTATTATCATCCTTATTATCATTATCATCATTATTATTATTATCATAATTGCTATTATTGTTGTTCATCTTGCTGTTGTTGTTATGATTATTCACATCATTATTATCATTATTAGTAGTAATAGTGGTAGTATCATTGATATGATTATCATCATATTTTCCATCATTGTCATAGTTCTTGTTTTTATCATTTCTGTTATCATTATCTTTACTATAATGATTATGTTTTTTTTATTGTTATCATGATGTTAACAATTATCCTTCTGATTATAATTCTTATTGTTATTATCATCATTATTAATTTGATTATCATTGCGATCATTATAATTATTGTTCTTTTTATCTTCATCATAATTATCATTATTATTTCCATTACCATGATTAATCATTATTATCATTATCATTATGTTATTTTTTCATTATTATTGTTATCAACATTATTACTATTACCATTACCATTACAATAATCATTATCATTATAATTGATATCTTCATATATATATATATATATATATATATATATATTATATATATATATATATATATATATATATATATATATATATATATATATATATATATATTATATTATATAGAGAGAGAGAGAGAGAGAAGAGAGAGAGAGAGAGAGAGAGAAGAGAGGAGAGAGAGAGAGAGGAGAGAATAGAGAGAATAATATATATATATATATATATATATATATATATATATATATATATATATATATATATATATATATATATATAACAATTGTTTCAGGGAAATGTTCACTACAATAATGAAGTATTGTCCATAATAAAATGCATAATTGCCTCATCGTTTCCGCTAAATGGCCATACATTATGGTTTAATGATATTTGACAAAAAAACAAAAAACAGAA
The DNA here is from genome assembly GCF_003789085.1 of Penaeus vannamei. Lineage (NCBI taxonomy): Eukaryota > Metazoa > Arthropoda > Malacostraca > Decapoda > Penaeidae > Penaeus > Penaeus vannamei. The sequence continues at coordinate 399,230 of NW_020870094.1, read as the reverse complement.
AAAAAATTAATGTAACTCACATACATGCACAGAAACGCACACAAAACGTAAGTGTACCACAACGCCACAAAGAACGAAGGAGAGGAGAGAGACAGAGAGAGAGAGCACACCCGACAACCACACCCACCAACACAGCAACCCGGACGACGGAATGAGTGACGAGGGGAGAGGACAGTGGAATCGAGACCGCGGGATGCAAGAGACCGAGGAGAGGCGAGCGAAGAATGGACTAGAGCGTTGACTGGGCTGGAGGATCGAGGAACTAACCGGTGACGAGGAGAGGATGAGACGAGGATGGGAGAGATTGGAAGAGAGGAAAGAGCACGATGAGAAGAGAGAACGAAGAGAATTGATGATGGTGCGAGGGAGAGACTGAAGAGGAAGAGGCGAGAGAGAGAGAGGGGGGAACACGGAACGGGCGGACTGAGGTCCTGCGTGGGGGCGGTACGCGAAGAATGAAGGAAGAGAGACGAGAGCAGACGGAAGGTGGAGTCAGCGTGGGGGGTATAACAGAAGGAAGAACTCACTCACACACACACACACACACACCAAAGAGAGAGGAGAGAGAAGGACGAGCGAGAGAAGGAGGACGAGACACGAGAGAAGAGGATGAAACGGAAAGAGGAGAGGCGAAGAACGGAGGAGGATGGGAGAGGAGCGGCTCAGCGAGGGAAATGACGAGTAGGAGAGACCACTG
>NW_020870094.1:354808-372308 GCF_003789085.1 Penaeus vannamei | reverse complement strand
AGTCTTCCTCTCTTTCTCTCTCTGTGTCTCCCTCCCTCCCCCTCTCTCTCCCTTTCTCCTATTTCTCATGAACAAATTGTTAACCTGTCAGAACAAATTAGTGTAGCAACCTGTGTTTGTTCCACTGAAATGTAGGATAAAAAAACTTATTAGACGCCATACGGAAAAAAGAACACATAAAGATAAAAAATAATGAAGCTGAATAAGTGCCGCTCATAGTTTTTCTCCTCATAAAGGTCGGTCTGACTTTTATGTCCTTGAAAAAGGTTACCAATGGATATATATATATATATATATATATATATTATATATATATATATATATATATATATATATATATATATATATATATATATATATATATATATATATATATATATATATATATGTAAATATAATATATAATATATATATATATATATATATATATATATATATATATATATATATATATATATATATATATATATATATGTAAATATAATATATATATATATATATATATATATATATATATATTATAATATATATATATATATAGAGAGAGAGAGAGAGAGAGAGAGAGAGAGAGAGAGAGAGAAAGAGAAAGAGAAAGAGAAGAGAGAGAGAGAGAGAGAGAGAGAGAGAGAGAGAGAGAGAGAGAGAGAGAGAGAGAGAGAGAGAGAGAGAGAGAGAGAGCGAGCAAGAGCGAGAGAAAGATAGATATAGATAGATAGATAGATAGAAAGATATTAAAAAGTCAAATATATAGTTTGAAATAGATAAATAACAATATGATTGAAAAGATTGATGGACAAGATAAATTACAAGGCGAGGAACAAAAACCGAATCCGACAGACGGGCTGACAGGCAGAGAAATAGACTGACAGATAGATATAGAGATAAGCGCATATTCAGATGCTGAGAGCGATGCCCATGAAGAGTCTCATTTCGTTTGCGCTCTATTTGTACCCTTCATGACGGAAAAAGCGGCATGGGGGAGGGGGAGGGGTGGACTCCTCTGCCAACTCGAGCCACGTGGAACCCGGCGGGGTGGAAGGGGCGGGAGGGGATGGGGAGGGGGCAGGGGGGTCATTTGTAAAGGTTCTATTGGAGCGAAGGATGTTCTACGCCGCGTCTTGAGGAGTAGGGGAGGAGGAGTAAAGGAGGAGGGAAAAAAGGAGGACGAAGAGGAAAATGAGGAGGAGGGCGAAAAGGATGATGGAAAGAGAAAAGGAGATAAAGGACGAGAAAAAGAGGAGGAAATGAGGATTAGGTGGGAGGGGGAGGACTGGGGAGAAGAAACACGAGGAGAAAGAGGAGGAGGAGGAGAAGGAATTGGAGGAGGAGGAGGACGACGACGAAGGGCAGTTTATCAAGACCACCTCGTAGCAATTCCCCTGCTCCCCTTTGGGACTCAGACGCTGGTGCTGCTCTTCAGAGTGTTCGGGTTCAAACACGTCTGTCAGCTTTTCCAAAGAAAGCTCCGCCAGTGTTTGTAGAGGTAGCTTTTCTAGAGGTAACTTTTCTAGAATTGGTCTCTATGCAGGTAGCTCTTCTACAAGTAGCTTTTCTTGTGGTAACTTTTCTATAGGTAGTTTTTCTGGAGGTAGTCTTTTATAGAGGTAGTGTGAGGTTTTCAACCTCCTCCCCCCCACAGACCTTACCCATCACCTATCCTTCCCCCCCCCCCTTTTCCTCTATCCTCATATCCCTCTCCTCTTATTCGCACCCTCTCCTTGTCCCCTCGCTTTTTATACTCCCCTCTACTTCTGTGCTAGTTTCTCCCTCTTTTACTCTTTTCCTCTGCTTGTTCTACTTCTTATCTTTATCTCTAACCTATCCTACCTCCATCCTATCCCTATCCTGTATCCTGCCGCATTTCCCCTCGTACCCCTCTTATTCGCACCCTCTTCCTGTTCCTTCGCTTTTTCGCTTTCCTCTACTTCTACGCTCATTCCTCCCTTCCCCATTCCTTTTCTCCCGTTTGTCCTGTCTTCTACCTTTAACCCTATCCACTCCTGCCCCCATCCTACCCCTATCCTACCCAGCATCCTCCGTAATCCACAGGGCGAGTCGAGCACAGCGGACCACTTCCCTCAGCCAGCCTGATTTCTACACTTTTATTTTACTTCTGTGTTATGCTGGCTATATTTATATGTATTTTACGTTGATTTACGCTGTTTGTATGTACTTTTAAATAAAACTTTCATTGAATTCGTTTGTTATCCGCATCAATCCCACAATGATTCACATGATGTGCGGATAAGGGGGGCATCCTCATCTGCTGCGATTTCTCTCGCACTTTTTATTCCTTTTATCCTAAGTTCCGTTTTATTTTTTAATTGGCTTATTTTTACTTACTGATCATTTTAATCTCTCTTTTACCCTGAGAGCAAGTCACTGATTTTTATATTTTTATTTCTGAATCGCAGCAGATGGTTTTACGTATTTTTTATGCTAATTATTATTTTCCCATTTATTTCTTGTGATGTTTTATTGCTTTTACCTTTTGTTTTATTGTGTATATTTTCTTTTATTTTAATATTTCCTATTTATTGTTTTAATCATTTTTACCGCTACCACTCCGTCCGCGTGAACCAATGTAACCCCCATGTTTTTGCCAAATAAACGAAGTGGATACTCTGACTGTGTTGTGACTTTACCCTATGGATTTACCTGTCTGGATTCTACACCTCGGATGCTGAAACAAGGTTGTACTGCCCCTTTTACTTGCCTAGGTGTATTTATGCTGGACGTGTTATTTTACTGTTTTACTCTATTTTTTTACCTTGAACCATGTGTGCCTTTACTTTTACTTTTTACTTACTCTGAATTTTACTTACTTTTACTGGTTCCTTTTACTACTTTCTTTTATTCGTTTTACCCTTTTACTCGTCCTTTACCTGGACTTTTACTTCAGCTTTTACTTTTTACTTTTCTGGTTTTACGATCTTTTCATTTACTTTTCTTCAAGCTATCTCTTACCTCTACTCCTTGTTGGTGTCATTTTACGTATTTTAACATAGATGCCAGTTCTTTTTACTGTTTTTAAGCCCTTCTGGCATATTTTTCAGCGCAAGTTCTTTTTTTTTATTTTATTTAGCCCTTCTGGCACTTGTAATATTTTTACGTTTTAATTTCAGTTTTACTTTGGTGCCTTCTGCACATTGTTTGATTTTACAGTTCATTTTAGGATTTATTTTTATTGTATTTTATGTACCAATCTTCATATTGGTCACGCTCCTGGTAGACCTGCAACTCCGGGGATAATTTGGCTTGTGAGGTCGTGTTGGTTCCGAGCCTTCAGCTTGGTCCCATCACCCCCTTTGCGAGGAACGAACGGGGCCCCCTCATTTTCCTTGGCCCCTAAGCCTGAAGTCTTCCGCCTCACGGTTGGCTTCCTTTGGGTTCCTCATTCACATAACCTTACAGTAGTTTTTCTAGAAGTAGCTCGTCCGGTTTCTCAGCGGGCAGTTTATCAAGCTAGAATTCAATTATTTTTTCAAGACCTCTTCGTACTGTTTCTGTTCATCCCTTTTTGGAATAATGGGATTCCGATTCGACAGGTGCTTGCTGGTCTAATCCAGCAACTTTATGTTTGGCTTAAGTACATATGTCAAAATAATCCCGTCCATTATAAGCATACAAAATCAGAGTATAGTTCTCTGACACTGTTTACTGCCATTTGTCTGGAATTCTCTTTGACAAAGTTTTTTGCGTTCGTCATAACAATCTGAGTTCGAAGGTTCGAGTCACGGCCAGCGCGTTGTTCCCCTGGGCAAGGAAGGTCACCTCGATGCCCGACGACTCATATCCAATATCTGGTTGGTGATAGCAAGAACATCAGCAGATAGAATCCCATCTTCACACTATATGATGGATGATTGTAAATGAGAGACGAGGATGCACAGGACAGACCAAGTTGGGAGCAGCGTATTTGAATTGCCGACCCCACTACGGATTAAAGCAAAGAAAAGGAAGAAAAGGAGGAAGAAGAAGAGTAGAAGGAGGAGGAGGAAGAGTAGGAGGAGGAAGAAGAGTAGGAGGAGCAGGAAGAGAAGGAGGAGGAGGAGGAGGAGGAGGAGGGAGAGGAGGAGGAAGAGGAGAGAAGAGGAGAGGAAGAGGGAGGAAGAAGAGGAAGAGAGGAGGAGAGGAGGAGGAAGAGAGGAGGAAGAGGAGGAAGAAGAGGTGGAGGAAGAGGAGAAGGAAGAGGAAGAGGATAGGGAGAAGAGGAGGAGAAGGAGGAGAAGAGGAGGAGGAGGAGAAGAGAAGGTGGACGACGACGCCGATGAGGACAAGGAGGAGGGAGAGGAGGAGGAAGAGGAGAAGAGGAGGAGGAGGAGAGGAGGAAGATGAAGAGGAGGAAGAAGGAGGAGGAAAGAGGAGGAGAAAGAGGAGGAAAAAGGAAGAAGAAGTAGAGGAGGAGGCTGAAGAGGAGGGGGAGGGGATGGAGGAGGGGGAAGAGGATTAGGAGGAGGAGGAGAATGAGAAAGAAAAGGAGTAGGATGAGGTGGTGGCTGAGAAGGAGGAGATGGAAGAGGAGGAGAGGAATAGGAAGAGGAGGAGGTTGAGAAGGGGGAGGCCCGGGGAAGATTGGAGAGGGAAAAAGGGAAGAAAGACGAATAGCCAAAGCTAAAGGCAGGCACAAAGTAAGGGAAAAGTGGAGAAGATCGAACTGTAAAGTAAGCGTTTGTTCATAATGATGTATGTGATATCATACATGACTAGCAATACATGTAACAGTGGGAATGTATTGGAAAGGTAATTACAACATCATAACCATTATTATGTGACTGTTAATGAAATACCATATCAGTGTTTCACTCCTTTTATAGACGTAATAATTGCAATATCCGGGTATGCATTGCAGCAGTCATGAGCAAAGTACTTGGGATCAGACTGGGCTGAGTGAGACGTGCGAAGGACGCTGGTTTCGAAGCCTACAACCAGGAAATGACTAAGGACTTAGATCACGTGACATATAGTCCATTGAAACGTGTGGTTAATTAGTGTTCGTCCGATTGACGCATGTGACTAAAAAACATCATCGACATCCTTTAGCATATTTAAATCTAGACTGACCTATATCCCAGATGATATGTAATCTGACTGACGTAGACAGCTGTTCCTGTGCATAACTTTATCGAGCTCCACCTCTAGCTCTGTATACTCTCGACTTTCCACTTACCAATCTCTTTCCTTGTCTGTTCCCTTTTGCCAAGCCATTCGCACCTACACAGAAACATACACATACCACACACGGAATCCTCCATATAGAAACACACTCACGCGCACACTCCCGGAGATGCACGCACCAGGATGTCTCGAAGGGACGATCCGAGGTGCATCTCACGTTGTCGTAATAGATCCATTATCGCCGCAGATCGAAAAATGATTCATTATATCGACATATTCGGGGAATAACACGATCAATACTGATCACGGGTTCAATTAAAATGGTCCGGATCCGGTTCCTGGTTGCGCTACGTGCTCTTCGCTTCGACGGGGCGCCCACGCCGGGCAGAGGCAGAGCGAGGCAGCGTCGTCGTTGTCGCCGATGCAGGGAACGCAGGCACACAAGAAACGTGTGTGAATATGTGAGGGACATGATGGCATCCATACAGGTGTGCGTGCGACGCCTCCATGGCTGGCGTCTTTACGCACATGCATCCACAAGTGCACACACCTTATGAACGCGACCATTGCCAACACGTGTGTGGATACAAGCTGTACATGTCCGTCTCTGTAACTGCGCTCGTCTGCCTAGAAGGCAGGAGCTAATTTGGCGGATGGAGTACCTGCGGAGAAGGCGTAAAGAGAAGGTGCCGTTTTACGGAGGAAAGCAAACACCAAAATAGTGGTGTGACATGAGTAGGCACAAAGATTTAGGCACTGCTGCAACCTGGCACAGAGACAAAAGAGAGCGAGTGAGTGCGTGCTTGTGCGTATGTGTGTGTGTGTGCGTGTGTGTGTGTGCTGTTATGTGCTTGTACTCATGGGAAGAAGAGATTTTGTTTTTTCTATACTTAATTCTATTCAATATCCTTTTGGTATTCAGGTATAGCACACACACACACACACACACACACACACACACACACACACACACACACACACACACACACACACACACACACACACACACACACACACACACATACACACACACACATACACATACACACACATACACACACACACATACACACACACACACACACACACACACACACACATATATATATATATATATATATATATATATATATATATATATATATATATATATATATATATATATATATATATATATATATATATATATATATATATATATATATATATATATATATGGTAGATTGATATATAAAAAAGATTAACGATGGTGACCGAGAATCCTCGAATGAGAACGTAGACAAGGAGCGCGGGGTGAGGACGCAGCTCCTCTCCTGTCAAGAAGAGCTTTCAATATCCAGCAATCAATGCTGTGGCCGCCCGCGGCGCCACAGATGTGGTGCTTCCGACGCCGTCCAAGTATGATATTCTCTGGCACCATCGCCATCCGGGCGCTCGTCCCTTCCTCACCATCGCGCCGCTGTGGCTTCCCTGGCACCGCCAACGTCGCCGCCGCCGCCAGCGAGTCGTGCTACTGCGAGTTACCGGTCGTTAAAATGTTAATTAGATAAACGTTCGCTCTCGAAGTCCAAAAATCAGTCAAGCGACGACAAATAAATCTCGCAGCGGCCGCGGCAGATAAGCCGAATGACGGAGTGTCCGGCCGCGAGCGGCGTCTTCGGCGGAGGCAGATTAATCGAGAAGCATTTTTATATCAGATTACTGTCGCGGAAAAATAGAGAAATGAACACGCCTGGCAAGGACGGGAAAAGAAGAACGGACGAGGGAAGAAAAAGAAGAAAAATCGTACACATACGAGCAAAAGTGGCCATTGTTTTGTGTCCTGGGAAGAATGATGATGGCGGATGGCCACGGAATTTCAAAGTGAAGGAGAATCTGACAAAAAAGGGGGAAGGAAGAATATTGATGACGGAGGTGATAATGTAAGGAGGGGGAAATAAGAGGCGACAGGTGATAAATTAAGAAGCTCAATTCACACACGACAGGCAATAAACAACAAATATGGAAAAGCAAACAAACAAAACCTCCTAAAAATGTCTGTGACCGTGAAATTTAAGAAATAAACGTTTCATAGAAAAAAGCAAGATGTATGATCTGTACAGAGGTACTAAAAAAGATAGCAGCATTAGTAAACAGACAAAAACAAAGAATTCTTCAAAAGCTACTGTGTTTAGTTTCATAAAATATGTAACTTTGATACTAAAAGGAGAGAGTATGGACACATGGCCTTTACATGTGCACTGAAAGAAAAAGTGGCAGCGAGAGCAGAAATGTAGATTGATATATAAATGAATGAATAAACACACGGCACGGAAACACACCGGCTAAATCCGGCACAGATCCTTCCCACATTTGCTTCGTTCTCTCAATTTTTCGTGCTTCTTCTTCTTTTTTCATTGTTTTTGTTTTCAAACAAAGGCAAAGGAGGGAGAAATAGGTTGTTTCCTTGTTGTTTTGGTTTTCAAGTCTGATCAGAAGGAAACATTTGTCTAGGTCCTTGTTGGCTTTAAAAGCCAACTAGGTTTTTCCTTTTGGTTTTTCAAGCTTCAGGGAAACATTGTCTAGGTCACGGGCTTGTGGGGCGGGCGGGGGGGGGGGGGGGGGGGTGTGGGTGAGGCGTTCGAAGTGTGAAACTTTTGGACTTTCGCCATGCTTGAATGTGTAGAAAGAGAGAGGGTGTAGTTTGTCTCTCTCTCTTTCTCTTCTCTTTGCGCGCGCGAGAGAGTGTGTGTGTGTCTATAATTGAGAGTGAAAGTGTGAGAGAGAGAGTGTGTGTGTGTGTGTGCGCGCGTGCACGTATGTGGAGAAACATAAATTCTTCTGCAGTTTTTCTACAGTAATCATGATTCCCAATCTTTTACTCGCTGATGCAAATAGAAGGAGCCCAATCTGCAGAAGAAGCACGGGCTAAGGCTGGTGCGACCCCCAGGTGCATTTTGAACTCCATCTCCACCTTGGCAGGCGGAAGTGGATTGCTGGGATAATCGATACAGAAAAACACGCTGTAATACGCTGTAATACGCTGTGAAACAGTATTTCTTTTTTTTTTTTTTAACGAAGTTAACTATCAGAATCCGATAAGGGGCTAGATTGCAAACAGCTTCTGGAGTCGAGTCATTTTAAGAGACAGGGGAAGGCAGGTCCAGGAGTCGCTTCAGCGTCCGCGTATTCTCCCTCCTTGATATGAGCCATACATCGTCATATCAAGCCATCTCCCCCGAGCGCAGTCGGAGCGCCTCCCCGGCCGTCTCAGTCACCGCTTATCTTCCGGCGCGCGGCCAACTCTTGCTTCAACCTCTGCCGCTCCACACGCCGCCGCTGAACCCGCTTCCGCTTCTGCTTTCGATTCTACCTGCTGGACGCCGCTGTTGGGGCTTCTCTGCTGGCCTCGTGTCCTCGAGTGTCCTTCGAGTCCCGGTCATGATCGCTGCCTCTGCTGCCAAGCAAAACCTCTTTTAACTAACATCATCGTTTCATTACACGATCCAAAGGCATCTGCAGCGCATTCTCCAATCTGATAAACAATTATGTTTATGCTCAGCCTAGAAATTATATGATTTCCCTCCGGATGCCATTAGGCGTACGTGGAACTTCGTCGATTTGGTTAATGTTTCCCACGTGTGATGTTCTGCATCGCTTGAATGTCGTACTTGTTATTCAACTTTCTGCCAGAACAGTTCATGTTGCAGATAGTAAAGCCCTTTCGCAACACAGATGAACAACATGTTGAAGCAAATGGTCGAACGGTTCTCAGAATCTTAAAGACTTTTGGGAGTAATGAGAAATGCGCCCGCACATGCACAAACTATAGCGATGTCTTTTCAGCCTTTTACATGTCAGTCTGTTTCTTGGCATCTTGATCTGTCTGTCTAACTGTCTATCTGTCTGTCTACCTACCTACTTACTTACCTATCTATCTATTCAATTATCTGCCTATCTGTCTATGTATGTAAAAATCTATTTATCTATCTACCTATCAATCCATCCATCCATCTATCTATCTATATATCTATCCATCCATCCATTTCTCTATCTATCTATCCATCTATCTATTCATCTATTTATCTATCTATCTATCCATCCATCCATCTACCTATCTATCCATCTATCTATTTATCTATCTATCTATCCATCCATCCATCTATTTATCTATCTATCCATCCATCTATCTATTTATCTATCTATCTATCCATCTATCCATCTATCTACCTATCTATCCATCCATCTATTTATCTATCCATCCATCCATCCATCCATCCATCCATCCATCTATCTATCTATCTATCTATCTATCTATCTATCTATCTATCTATCTATCTATCTATCCATCCATCCATCCATCCATCCATCCATCCATCCATCCATCCATCCATCCATCCATCCATCCATCCATCCATCCATCCATCCATCCATCCATCCATCCATCTATCTATCTATCTATCTATCCATCTATCTATCTATCTATCCGGATTGAAATAAGGGCTCTACGAAACCATGTAAGTTTACGCACAGACAGTGAGAACATAAGTTGAAAAGATAAAATTAGCTATTCAAATAAAATGGAATAAATAGTACCTGGATTGGAAAGCAACGTGTCGGGGGGAAGGGGGGGGGGAGGGTGGACATCACATCTCGAGCTAGCCTTAAACTCGGACCGAGAATGGGTGGGAATTACGAGCCGGGAATGGGGTCAAAGCTTGGATTTATGGCTCTGAAGGTGAGAGGAACCACGCTGAGTGAGATGAGGGAGGGAGAGTGAGATGAGGAGGAGAGTGAGATGAGGGAGGAGAGTGCGATGAGGAGGGAGAGTGACATAAGGGAGGAGAGTGAGCGAGATGAGAGGGAGGGAGAGTGAGATGAGAGCGAGATGAGGAAGGAGAGTGCGATAGATGAGGAGAGAGATGAGGGAGGGAGAGTGAGATGAGGGAGGAGAGGGATCGCTGAGCGGGAGAGTGAGATGAGGGAGGGAGAGTGAGATGAGGAGGAGAGTGAGATGAGGGAGGAGAGTGAGATGAGGGAGGGAGTGAATGAGGGAGGGAGAGTGAGATGATGAGTGCGATGAAAGAGGAGAAGAGCGAGAGGGAGATGAGATGGAGAGGAGATGAGATGAGGGAAGGAGAGTGAATGAGAAAGGGAGAGTGAGATGATGGAGGGAGAGTGAGATGAGGGAGGGAGAGTGAGATGAGGGAGGGCGAGTGAGCTGAAGGAGGAAGAGTGATATGAGGAGGGAGAGATGAAAGATGAGATGAGGGAGAGATGAGAGTGAGATGAGGGAGGGAGAGTGCGATGAAAGAGCGAGAGTGAGATGAGGGAGGGAGAGTGAGATGAGAGAGAGTGAGATGAGGAGAGAGGGAGATGAGGAGGGAGAGTGAGATGAGGGAGGGAGAGTGAGATGAGGGAGGGAGAGTGAGATGAGGGAGGGAGAGTGGATGAGGAGGGAGAGTGAGATGAGGGAGGGAGAGTGAGATGAGGGAGGGAGAGTGCAGCGAGAGAGTGAGATGAGGAGGGAGAGTGAGATGAGAGGGAGAGTGAGATGAGGAGAGTGAGCGAAGGAGAGAATGAGAGGGAGAGAGTGAGAGATGAGATGAGGAGGGAGAGAGGAGGGAGAGCGAGGGAGGAGAGTGAGATGAGATGAGGAGGAGAGTGAGATGAGGCTGAGAGGAGAGGTGAGATGAGGGAGGAGAGTGAGATGAGGAGGGAGAGTGAGATGAGGAAGTGGAGAGTGAGATGAGGAGGAGAGTGAGATGAGGAGGGAGAGTGAGCTGAAGGAGGGAGAGTGAGATGAGGAGGAGTGCGATGAGGGAGGGAGAGAGATGAGAGGAGATGAGATGAGGGAGGGAGAGTGAGATGAGGGATGGAGAGTGAGATGAGGGAGGGGAGAGTGAGATGATGAGGAGAGTGAGATGAAGGGAGTGAGAGTGAGATGAGGAGGGAGAGTGAGATGAGGAGGAGAGTGAGATGAGGAGGGAGAGTGAGATGAGGAGGGAGAGTGAGCTGAAGGAGGGAGAGTGAGATGAGGGAGGGAGAGTGCGATGAGGGAGGGAGAGTGAGATGGATAGAGAGTGAGATGAGGGAGGGAGAGTGAGATGAGGGATGGAGAGTGAGATGAGGGAGGGAGAGTGAGATGAGGGAGGAGAGTGAGATGAGAGGAGAGTGAGGATGAGGAAGGGAGAGTGAGATGAGGGAGGGAGAGGAGAGATGAGAGTGAAGAGGAGAGTGAGATGAGGAAGGGAGAGAGCATGAGGAGAGAGAGTGAGATGAGGGAGGAGAGTGAGAGGAGGAGAGTGAGATGAGGGAGGGAGGATGAGATGAGAGGGAGAGTGAGATGAGGAGAGGGAGAGTGAGATGAGGAGGGAGAGTGAGAGTGAGTGAATGAGGGAGGGAGAGAGAATGAGTGAGGGAGGGAGAGTGAGATGAAGGAGGGAGAGTGAGATGAGGGAGGAGAGTGAGATGAGGGAGGAGAGTGAGATGAGGGAGGAGAGTGAGATGAGGAGGGAGATTGAGGGATGGAGAGTGAGATGATGAGGGAGAGATGAGATGAGGGAGGGAGAGTGAGATGAGGAAGGGAGAGTGAAATGAGGGAGGGAGAGTGAGATGAGGGAGGGAGAGTGAGATGAGGAAAAGAGAGTGAGATGTGGAAGGGAGAGTGAGATGAGAGAGAGAGAGAGTGAGATGAGGAGGAGAGTGAGATGAGGGAGGGAGAGTGAGATGAGGGAGGGAGGTGAGATGAGAGGGAGGGTGAGATGAGGGAGAGAGATGAGGAGGAGGAGAGGGAGAGGAGAGAGAGAGAGAGTGAGATGAGGAGGGAGAGTGAGATGAGGGGAGGGAGAGAGATGAGGAGGGAGAGTGAGATGAGGAGGGAGAGTGAGATGAGAGGAGAGTGAGATGAGGGAGGGAGATGAGATGGAGGAGGGAGATGAGATGAGGAGGGAGAGTGAGATGAGGAAGGGAGAGTGAGATGAGGGAGGGAGAGTGAGATGAGGGAGGGAGAGTGAGATGAGGGAGAGTGAGAGTGAAGGGAGAGTGAGATGAGAGTGAGATGAGGGAGGGGAGAGTGAGATGAGGAAGGGAGAATGAGATGAGAGTGAGATGAGGGAGGCTGAGCATGAGATGAGGAGGGAGAGTGAGATGAGGGAGGGAGAGAGTGAGGGAGGGAGAGCTGAAATAGGAGGAGATGAGATGAGATGAGGAGAAAGAGTGAGATGAGGGAGGGAGAGTGAGATGAGGGAGGGAGAGTGAGCTGAAGGAGGGAGAGTGAGATGAGGGAGGGAGAGTGAGATGAGGGAGAGAGAGTGAGATGAGGGAGGGAGAATGAGATGAGGGAGGGAGAGTGAGCTGAAAGAGGGAGTGTGAGATGAGGGAGGGAGAGGGAGATGAGGGAGGAGAGAGTGAGATTGAGGGAGGAGAGTGAGATGGGAGGAGAGTTGAGAGGGAGAGATGAGGGAGAGAGTGAGATGAGGGAGAGTGAGATGAGGAGGAGAGAGTGAGGATGAGGGAGGGAGAGTGATGAGGGAGAGGAGAGTGAGATGAGGAGGGAGAGAGAGAGGAGGGAGAGATGAGATGAGGGAGGAGAGTGAGATGAGGGAGGAGAGTGAGGATGAGGGAGAGAGTTGAGATGAGGAGAGAGTGAGATGAAAGAGGAGGGAGAGTGAGATGAGGGAGAGAGAGATGAGAGATGAGGGAGGGAGAGTGAGATGAGGGAGGGAGAGTGAGATGAGGGAGGGAGAGTGAGATGAGGGAGGGAGAGTGAGATGAGGGAGGGAGAGTGAGATGAGGGAGGAGAGTGAGAGAGGAGGTGAGTGAGATGAGGAAGGAGAGGATGAGGGAGGGAGAGTGAGATGAGGGAGAAGAGTGAGAGAGGGAGAGAGAGTTGATGAGGGAGGGAGAGGGAGCTGAAGGAGGCCGTTTGAGTTGTCGGGATGAACGTCGTTGCGCCCCAAGTAGGAAGTAAATACAAGCCCTTTCCGAATTTGTCCAGAAGGAAAAGCCGAGGCTGCCCTTTAAAATTGCCTTGAAAAAATCTGCTCCCACATGAGAAATGACAAACTCACTTGGAGAGAGAGATCAAAGGAATGATATACGTTTTTCACTATTTAAAGTAAGTAACCGTCACTAAAATACGACACGCATGCATCACCCGGAAGCCTCACACGAACGAACCAAGCGCTCGGATCGGAGCGACGCGGCGGCGGGGGCACCACTCACGCAGCGGCAGAAGGCCTTCAGGCACGCGCTTGTAGGTGTGGCTTTATCTATCTATCTATCTGTCTATCTATCTATATATATATGCACACACACACACACACACATAAAGATATAATATATAATATATATATATATATATATATATATTATATATATATATACATATATACATATATATATATATATATATATATATATATATATATATATATATATATATATATATGTATATATGTATATATGTATGTATATATATATATATACATATAAACATACATGTATATATATGTATATATATATATAAATGAACATAAACATATTTGTATATATATACATATATGTATATATACATGATATATATATATATATATATATAATATATATATATATATATATTATATATATATATATATGTGTGTGTGTGTGTGTGTGTGTGTGTGTGTGTGTTGTGTGTGCATGTATGTATGTATGTGTGCATAATCCGTGCGTTGTGTGTTGTTATCTACCATTTATTATTATCACATTTATATCACTATATATAATAATACTAGTATTATTAATATTATATACATTATATTACAATATATTATTACATATTATATTATTACAGGTTAGATCTTATTTGAGAGTGATTAGTTTATACTTATTTAATTTTTATATATATCTTATATATATTATATATTATGAATATTTAAAATTATATGTATATATATGTGTGGTTTGTTGGTGAGCATTTAGTATATATTTTAGTATTATATTATATTATATGGTTTGTTATATATTAAATATAGATATAAATAGTATTAGTTATATATATATATATAAATGTGTGTGTTGTGCTGTGTGTGTGTGGTGTTTTTTTATTTCTTTTTTTTTATTTTTGTATATATCTTGTAGTGTGTGTGTGTGTGTTTATGTAATTTTTATATTATTTTGTGTGTTGTGTGTTGGTTTGTTATATATAGCAACATATATATATGTTAATATAATATAATATTATATTATTATTATAATATATTAATTTATATTATTATATTATTAATATACCTAATATAATATTCATATATTGTTTATACAATATTTTATACATTATATACATATATATCATAATTATACATATGTACATATATATATTTATATAATTATATATATTTATACTTATATTATATATATTATTACACACACACACTACACTACACACACACACACACACACACTACACTACACACACACTACAATCACATCATTCAACATCACACACACATTCATTTATATATATAATATATATATTATATTTATATATATTATATTATTATGTATATATATTATTAATTTTTATTATTATTTATTATTTATATATTATATATATGATTTATTATTTATTTTATATATTATTCTATATTTATATTACTATATATCTATAATTTATTTATATTTAATTATATATATATTTATTTTATATATATGTGTGTTTGTGTGTGTGAGTGCTGTGTGTTGTGTTGTGTTGTGTGTGATGTGTGTGTTTATTCATATTTTCTGTTGTTGGTGTATTGATTGTGTGTTGTGTGTATGTGTAATTTATTATATTGTATTATTATATTTTATAGTTAATTATTAGTATTAGTTATATACATACATATCTAATACATAGCGTAATATAGTATATTATAATTTATTTAGTATGTAGTTATGATGTTATATATATTATAATAGTTTATATTAGGTAATATTGATATATATTATATATATATAATATTAACTTTAATTTATATTATTAATTTTATATTCATATACAATTATTACATATAATATATTATATATATATTATTTTAATATTATCTATTAATTTGTATATAATATATATTATCATAATTAATATATATATATTATTATTTTAATTATATGTATACAATACCGAGACAACACATATATAATATATTATTATATATTTAGTATAGTATATTATATTATATTATTATTATATATAGTAAGTTTATAAGATATTACATATAATATGTACATTATCTGAGTTTAATAATGCATATGAGTAGTGATATGATATAGATAGCGAATGTGAGTGTATGTATTAGATATAATGATATATTATTATATATATATGAGTATACATATTAGATACATAACACGTAGTAGTATATAATATATCGATATAATCAGCAATGTTTATATATATACTTTGTCTCTTTTGTTGATTGACTTGTTCATTCCTTCATTTACTATTTTTTAATTATTCATATGAAAATTCTTCAAAATGCAAGAGTTAAAAAAAAGCAAATGTCGAAAGATACAAACAAGTAAAGCTGTATATGATAGAGGCGTCGAACTGATCAGCCAACAAGTAACCTTGGCAAATTTGATGATGAAAACAGGAAGGGGTAGAGGTAGACAAGGGCCGGCAAAAGAAAGATGAACAGCAGAAGAGCAAGCAACAAACATCTCCGCACTCAGCTAGACTGATATCAGGTGACATCAAGAAGACAGCCAACAGACTACGGCAGACGGCAGGTGTTGGAAGGGGGACAGTCTTTCACGAACGAATAAATGCCATATTGTTATAACTTTTATCTACGGTGCTTTTAGGCTGTGAGGTTGTGGAAAGAAGAGTGATAAAGCACAGTCACACGGAAGGACATTTCAAATGATGATGGTACGTGAGGAAAAGGGAAGCCCTTTGGTGCGCCCTCGGTGGGAGGCAACCCATCTGTCCTGTGGCAGAGGCGGAGGTGCAACGAGTGTGTGAGGGAACGAGGGAGAAGCGGTGGAGGTCTGGAGGGAGGAAATGGGGAGGGGGCTTGGCGCAGTGCTGGTGAACGGAATGGGTGGTTGCACAGGTGTTAGAGCACAGATGAGGCACGCAGATCGTATGGCGAAGCAGGGGCGCCCAGATGGTTGCGTGGTATGTGAAATGGGCTGCGGTTGCTGGACATGCTTGGTTAATCGACGAGATTGGTTCATTTGCCCGCACATTCAATCAGAGTAGCTACCCTGGGCGTAGATCGTGTAAAGCAATTAGCAAAGGTTCGGTATGGATTGCAAATGGCATTATTACTGGGTGCGGAGCCAAACAGAAGTGAGATTGCTATAGATTGCAAATGATGATGCCGCATGTTGCATGGGGAAAGGGTTGTAGATGCACCAAGAATAACATATGGATTGCGTATGACAGGATCAACATAAGGTACAATGATACTGAGGTGATGACTGGATCGGCGGCTGACGTCATCGGTGATGCTCGGGAGATGCAATCACGAACGCAGACGGGACAGAGTCGCGCGTGTAAGGCAAGGCTCGGGGCAGGGATAATGTTATCAATAAGTTTAGCGAGTTATAAAAGCTAATAACGGAAAAAAAGTTAGCCCAGGTCGCGGATATTAGCAAATATGGGGATTGCCATAGGCTGCAGTTACTAGTATGGTTACTGGTTGCCACACTGGTTGCGACAGAGGATGCAGGCAACAAAGGATGTTGCCATAGACACCCATGGGCAAGTAAATGTGTTTCCACAGGGTAGCAGACGCTCGGAAATATGAGGACTGCTATAAGGGGCGGGGCTAAAATTATGGTTGAAAGCAGCCCTGTGAGGGAGTTGGCAGTATGGGCGGGCCTGGCACCGCGGTCGGGACTGCGGCGGACACCTGCTATTTGTATGCCTGTGCAGGGCATACATTTGGCGCGAGAATGCGGAGTGAGTTATTTTAGTGCCATCCCAAGACGTGGGCGGCGAGCCTGCCAGATGACACCCACACAACCACACAACTACACATCTTCATCATCCCACCACCAGCACCGACACGAAACTAACAGGAGGTCACTGCGCCGTCACCAGCGCCTCCTGTTATCATGACGGCCACCACGTCACCGCCACCAATTCCGTCACAGCGCGCTCCGCGAAAACCGTTTTAGAACGGCCACCCTCTTGGAGGCATTGATCCCGGCTTATGAGGGGCGACTCCTCGTGCCATTATGTTTCCCGCTCTGAGAACACTTCGTTGTGGAGGAAACTATATCAAGGAGAAGAAAACTTACATGAGATGATGCAGCACAAAAAGCAAAGCAATTCAACAGGTTTCATTCGAAGAACTGAATCTCAGTTACCTTAACATTCCCATGTGGAACGCATTTAATTAATGCCAGTAATGAAGATAACAGTAACAGTTAA
>NW_020870094.1:339808-352308 GCF_003789085.1 Penaeus vannamei | reverse complement strand
ATCATTATCAATATCACCATTATTATTTTCATAATTATCATCATTATCATTACTATTGATATTATTATCATTATCATTGTTTTTTATCGTCAACACCAGTATAACCGTTATTGCCATTATTACCATCGATGCTACTATCATTAATTTCATGAACATCACCATATGTTTCAAAGATATTTAAGTATCATTTCTATCCTCATTGTTATTACTAGGATTATGCCTAATGTAATTTCTAGTAGCGAGGGTAAAAGAGAAGATTTATGGTGCATATAGTAGTAGTAGTAGTAATACTAATTATCTAGTCATCGGAATATAAATCGTGACATTTATAGGAGCAGCAGTAGCGATTGTACTTGAAGGAGCGTTAGCCTCTCTAAAGCAAAAATAATAACATTGCCACTGTTGTCTTTATCCCTTTTTACTTCAACGCTATCCAGACAACGACCTTACAATTACATCTTTTACGGTTACAGTTATGAAGATTATCCTTCAGACCGAATATCAACAAAAAACGAAAGAAAACGAATGAAACGAAGACAATGACTACAGAAGAAAAGCGTTTTAACATCCACCGGTGTCATCGAGGGTCTGGTCCAGGCTGGTATCGAAACGTATAACTTCTCAATTAACAGTCATGTTTACATTGTGTGAGCTTAAGTTATCGCCTTCATAAAAAGGGTGACGTAAGCGGGGAGAGTTTGTGCGTTGGTTTGCACGAGTGGTTTCAGATGGGAGGAAGGGGGAGAAGAAGAAAGTAAAAGAAATAATGGTCCGGGCTGAAGGAACTATGCAAGCAAGTGGGATCTTGCAGGGAAGGAATGGCAAAGATGAAAACGATCGCTTCATATATAACAAATTCCTGGTATGCTAAGTGGTAGGTCGCTTTGCCTTGATGGGCGTTAATGACATAAAACAGCAGGGTTTCTTGTACGAAGTCTCTCATACAAGAGACTTACTCTGGTCAGTAGGACAACGCCAGGCCCGACCGCTGCCTCGGGTTAGGGAAACACTAGTGTGGGAGGCGGCCAGGTCATCGGGTACAGGGCCTGAACTTTACGTTGACCCCTGGGTGAGGCCAGATTCTTAGCGTTTGCTTTCCTCGCATCGGCACTCTGTGGTATCTGGAACAAGATGATGTAGTGCTTCGTGGAGCCGTGATATGCCGAGGCAGATTAATGGATTGTGTTTGGCAGCAGTAAATAAAGGATTTGAACTATCTTGTGTGTCTTGCTATGAAGATACGGCTTCACCGCTTAATCGAAAAGCGAACGACCTTGAGTGCCTGGCGGTAAGGCCACTCGCGCGTACTGTAAAAACACGAAAAATAAACACGGTATACGGGTCTCTCCCAAGCCAAGTCACTGCAGCTCGTGAACATAATAACTGCCATATCTCGCATATAAAAGCTGGTTTCTCGTTGACAGATGAATGATAACCCACGACGACTGAACTGAAATCATTATCGCCGCACACAGATGCAGGTTTTACAAGTTTTCGCCTGCGAGTGTCGAGTTGTCAGACAAGAGACAAGCAACGTTGCAGATGGAAGATATATGCGTTTTTTTTTTAACCCAAGGGATACCGAGACTCGCAGATCTAAAGCGAGTGATTAGACGAGATATATACGTAGCAGAGGCAATCACCGGTTTCAGGTAAGAGGTCGCGTATCTACAACTCCCAGTCGGGCGGCAAAAAAGTGGTCGGCGGGCAGTCCCTTCGCACATCAAATGGCGTCGATCCACCGCAGCTTGGTCGCGCATTTCGAGGAGGGAAATGAGCGCCAGAATCTTCAAGAAACCACATCATGATCGCGCGAAGAGACCTTACGGCTGATTAGAAGACGGGTGCCGGGGCGGCCAAGGACGGTGTCCCTAGAAAACAGGTACCGGGCGGCCAAGGACGGTGTCCCTAGAAGACGGGTGCCGGGCGGCCAAGGACGGTATCCCTAGAAGACGGGTGCCGGGCGGCCAAGGACGGTGTCCCTAGAAGACGGGTGCCGGGGCGGCAAAAGAACGGTTGCCTAGAAGACAGGTGCCGGGGCGGCCAAGGACGGTGTCCTAGAAAACAGGTACCGGGCGGCCAAGGACGGTGTCCCTAGAAGACAGGTGAACGCGGCCAAGGACGGTCCGTGTCCCTAGAAGAGGTGCCGGGACGGTCCCACGGTGTCCCTAGGAAGCACAGGCTGCGGGCGGCAAGGACGGTGTCCCTAGAAGACGGGTGTCGGGGCGGCCAAGACGGTGTCCCTAGAAGACAGGTGCCGGCGGCCAAAGGACGGTGTCCCCTAGAAAACGGTGCCGGCGGCCAAGGACGGTGTCCCTAGAAGACGGGTGCCGGGCGGCCAAAGGACGGTGTCCCTAGAAACAGCTGCCGGGCGGCCAAGGACGGTGTCCTAGAAGACGGGTGGCGGCAAGCCAAGAAGGTGTCCCTAGAAGGACAGGTGCCGGCGGCAAGGCGAACGGTGTCCTAAGAAAACACAGGTGCAGGGGCGGCCAAGGACCGGTGTCCCTAGAAGACGGGTTGCGGGCGGCCAAGGACGGTGTCCCTAGAAGACAGGTGCGGGCGGCCAAGGACGGTGTCCCATAGAAGACAGGTGCCGGTGCGGCCAAAGGACGGTATCCCCTAGAAGACAGCGTGCCGGGCGGCCAAGGACGGTGATCCCTAGAAGACAGGCTGCCGCGGACGTGCAGGTCCAAGGACGGTGTCCCTAGAAGACAGGTGCCGGGCGGCCAAGGCGGATGGTGTCCCTAGAAGACAGGTGTCCAGGCGGCCAAGGACGGTGTCCCTAGAAGCCACAAAGGTGCCAGGTGCGGGGACGTGTCCCTAGAAGAGGGTGCCCGGCTGGACGGAAGTCCCTAAAGAGTGCCGGGCGGCCAAGGGACGGTGTCCCTAGAAAGAGGTGCCGGGCGGCCAAGGACGGTGTCCTTAGAAGACTGCCGGGCGGCCTAAGGACGGTGTCCCTAGAAGAGGTGCTGGGGCGGCCAAGGACGGTGTCCCTAGAAGACAGGTGCCGGGCGGCCAAGGGGCCAAGGTGGTGCTCCCTAGAAGACAGGTGCCGGGCGGCCAAGGGACGGTGTCCCTAGAAGACGAGGTGCCGGGCGGCCAAGGACGGGTCCTAGAAGACAGGTGCCGGGGCGGCCAAGGATGCGATGTCCCTAGAAGACAGGTGCGGTGCGGCGCAAGGACGGTGTCCCTAGAAGAGGTGCTGGACGGCCAAGGACGGTGTCCCTAGAAGAGGTGCTGGGCGGCCAAGGACGGGTGTCCCTAGAGACAGGTGCCGGGGCCAATACGGTGTCCCTAGAAGACAGAGTGCCGGGCGGCCAAGGACGGTGTCCTAGAAAGAGGTGCTGGACGGCAAGGACGGTGTCCCTAGAAGAGTGCTGGGCGGCCAAAGACGGTTCCCTAGAAGAGGTGCGGGCGGCCAAGGACGGTATCCCTAGAAGAGTTTGCGCGGCGGCCAAGGACGTTGTCCCTAGAAGAGATGCTGAGGCGGCAAAGGACGTGTCCCTAGAAGGACAGGTGCCGGGTCGCGCCAAGGACGGTGTCCCTAGAAGAGGTGCCGGGCGGCCAAGGACGGTGTCCCTAGAGAGGTGCCGCGGCAAGGACGGTTGTCCCTAGAAGAGGTGCTGGGCGGCCAAAGCACGGTCATTGTCCCTAGAAGAGATGCCGGGCGGCCAAGGACGCGTGTCCTAGAAGGCAGGTGCCGGGCGGCTAAGGACCAGTGTCCCTACGAAGGACAGGTGGCCGGGGCGGCAAGGATGGCCAAATCACACTATGTCCCTAGAAGACAGGTATTGCCGGAGGCCAAGGACAGTGGCCCTAGAAACACAGGGTGGCCGGGCGGCTAAGGACGGTACATGTCCCTAGAAGACGGTGCGGCGCCCAAAATGGTTTGTGCTAGAAGACGCGGCTGCCAGGCGGCCAAGGACGGTATTATAATATAAGAGTATTGTTCCAGAAGACAGGTGCCGGGCGGCCAAAGACAGTGTCCTAGAAGACACCCCTGCCGGAATCTCTAAGGACAGTGCTAACCCTAGAAGAGAGGTGCCGGGGCGGCCAAGACGGTGTCCCTAGAAGAACAGGTGCCGGGGGCGCCAAGGTCGCTTGTCCCCAAAGACCGGTCGGTTGCCGGCGGCGCCAAGGACGCGTGCCCTAAGAAGGGACAGGCCGGCGCCAGGACGTTGTCCCTAGAAGAGGTGCTGGTACGGCCAAGGACGGTGTTCCTAGAAAGAAGGTGCTGGGGGGCGGCCAAGGAACGGATGCTCCCTAGAAGACAGTGGTGCCGGTGCGGCAAGGACGGTGTCCCTAGAATCAAGTGCCGGCGGCCAAGGACCGGTGTCCCCTAGAAGAGGTGCTGGACGGCAAGGACGGTAATATGTCCCTAAGAAGAGTTTTGCTGGGCGGCCCAAAGACCGGTATGTCCCTAGAAGGAGGTGCCGGACGCGCCAAGGACGGTATCCCCTAGAAGAAGCTGCCGGGCGCAAGACAGCGCGTCCCTAGAAAGAGCGTGCTGGGCGGACCAAAGGGCAACGGTTTGTCCCTAGAAGAACAGGTGCCGGCGGCCAAGAATGGTTTCCACTAGAAGACAGGTGCCCGTTGGCGCCAAGGACGGTGTCCCTAGAAGACAGGTGGCCGGACGCGGCCAAGGATGACTACCATTTCCTTCATACCCGCCGCTGTCCCAATGTACAGCCAACATTAGACACGATGATCCTATCGTCGCCACCGCACACTCCTGAACGTACAAATCCAACAAACAATTTCTCATCACCGTGATAAGCTGCACAACCATTGACATTATAACCTATGCTCCTGTCTAATTGCGACCCGCCCACCCATATACACGAGCAACGATAGTACTCAGCTTATCAAAAATAACGACTGTCACAATCCATCGACGCCAAACGCGACTAATTCCCGAGTCCACATCATACTTAACTAATCCCTGCTTTCCCGACAACCGAAGCTGAACAGCCCTTCAGACCACTTCTTTATCTTCATCACATCACGTCCCCCAGTCCCCTCTCCCAATCCATACCAAACGTGCATCCCACCCATATGACGCATACAACGACCGCCCGTCTGTCCTGATCTGGATCCTCATGCCAATAATCTATTCGCGCTCTACACAGCTGTTCCTCACGCAATGACCCAATCCTCCATCAGAAACGAAACCATCCACACTTTCCGTACCATACATGACATAGCTGTAGCCCTCATCAGCTCGGCGCCATCCAACCGCATACAGCAGGCCAAACACTACGTTAATTTACCTCACAACTCCGACACACATAGTAGGCAGGTATCTCCACCTGCTCTTACACACGCGCTTCTTCAACATACCATCCACCATTCCCAGGGAACGACTATAACAGACCATCGGCCTACCCTCTCTTAACACCCTTCCTCTTCTAGGCTCGATTCGTAAATCGAGCAAGCACCCCTGGGACCGCAACAAGCTGCCGACTCCACATCTACCAAGCCCGCGACACTTTCGATTACCCCTCCCTCACTACGCCACATAACGCCATCTACGATATCCCGTTGTCCCTAGAAGACAGGTGCCAGAGCGGCAAGGAACTGGTTTCCCTAGAAGACAGGTGCCGGGCGGGCAAGGACGGTGTCCCCTAGAAGACAGGTTGCCGGCGCGGCCAAGGACGGGTCCCTAGAGAGGTGCCGGGATACGGCCAGGACGCGTTGTCCCTAGGAAAAGACAGATGCCGGGCGGCCAAGGACGTGTCCCTAGAAGATGGTAGCTGACGGCCAAGCGACGGTGTCCTAGAAAAGAGGTGTCTGGGGCGGCCAAGGAACGGTTGTCCCTAGAGACAGGTTGCCCGGGCGGCCAAGCCTGTCCCTAGAAAAGACAGGTGCCGGGCGGCCAAGGACGTGTCCCTAGAGAGGTGCTGGACGGCCAAGGACTGAGGTCCCTAAGAGGTGCTGGCGGCAAACGACGGTGTCCCTTAGAAGAGGTAGCCGGGCGGCCAAGGACGTATCCCTAGAGCAGTTGCCGGGCGGCCAAGGACGTTGTCCTAGATAGAGGTGCTGGGCGGCAAAGGACGGTGTCCCTAGAGGACATGGTGACCGCGCTTCGTGCCAAGACGGTTCCCTAGAAAGACAGGTGCCGGGCGGCCCAAAGGCACGACGGTGTCCTAGAAAGAGGTGGCTGGGCGGCCAAGGACGGTGTCCTAGAAGAAGTGCTGGGCGCCCAAAGACGGCTGTCCCTAGAATGAGATGCGGCGCCAAGGACGTTCCCTTAGAAGGCAGCGTGCCGGGCGGCTAAGACCAGTTCCTAGAGACAGGTGCCGGCGGCCAAAAGCGATGTGTTCCCTAGAAGACAGGTGCCGGGAGCGCAAGGACAGTGTCCTAGAACACAGGTGCGAGCAGGCTAAGGACCCGGTGTCACCGTAGAAAAAGACGGGTGCCGGGCGGCCAAAGATGGTTGTCCCTATAAGACAGGTGCCCGTCGGTCCCAAGACGGTGCTCCCTAGAAGACAGGTGCCGGGGCGGCAAGGACGGTGTCCCTAGAAGAGGTTGCCAGGCGGCAAGGAACGGTGTCCTAGAAGAGGTGCTGCGGCGGCCAAGACGGTTGTCCTTAGAGAAGATGCCGGCGCAAGGACGGGTGTCCTAGAAGGCAGGTTGCCGCCGGCGGCTTAAGGACAGTGTCCTAGAAGACAAGTGCCCGGCCGGCCAAGGATGCGTGTCCTAGAAAGACAGGTGCCGGGGAGCCAAGGACAGCATGTCCCTAGAACACAGGTGCGGTGGGCTAAGGACGATTAGAATACATCGGTACTTTATTGTCCCTAGAAGACGGAGTGCCGGGCGGCCCCAAAGATGCGTGTCCTAAACGGGTTGCCAGGCGGCCAAGACGGTTGTCCCTAGAAAGACAGGTGCCGGCGGCCAAAGACAGTCTAAGTGTCCCAGAAGACACGGTGCCGGGCGCCAAGGACAGTGTCCCTAGAAGCAGGGTGCCGGGGCGGCCAAGGACGGGTGTCCCTAGCAGAGGTGCCGGGCGGCAAGACGGGTCCCTGAAGACAGGTGCGGGCGGCCAAGGACGGGCCAAGGACAAGGACGGTGTCCCTAGAAGACGGGTAGAGGCTCCCTAGAAGAGGTGCCGGGCGCCAAGGACGGTGTCCCCTACGAAGAGCAGGTGCCGGGCGGCCAGGACGGTGTCCTAAAGGTGCCGGCGGCAAGAGGTGTCCCTGCAAGGTGCCGGGCGGCCAAGGACGTGTCCCAGAAGACAGGTGCCGGGCGCCAAGGACGGTGTCCCTAAAGACAGGTGCCGGGGGCAAGGACGGTGTCCCTAAAACAGGTGCCACAAGGACGGTGTCCCTAGAAGACGGTGCGGCCAAGGACGGTGCCTACATGTCTAGGACGGGGGTGTCCCTAGAAGACAGGTGCGGGCGGCCAAGGAGGTGTCCTAGCAGACAGGGTGCCGGGCGGCCAAGGAGGTGTCCCTAGAAGACAGGTGCCAGGCGGCCAAGGACGGTGTCCCTAGAAGACGGGTGCTTGTCCAGGTACGGTGTCCCTAGAAGCGGTGCCGGGTGCCGGACGGCAAGGACGGTGTCCCTAGAAGAGGTGCCGGGCGGACAGACAGGAGGTCCCTTGCCGGGCGGGACGGGTGCCCTACGGTGTCCCTAGAAGAGGTGCCGGGCGGCCAAGGACGGTGTCCTAGAAGAGGTGCCGGCGGCCAAGGACGGTGTCCCCGGGGCGGCCAAGGACGGTGTCCTAGAAGACAGGTGCCGGGCGGCCAGGACGGCGTCCCTAGAAAACAGGTGCCGGGGCGGTGTCCCTAGAAGAGGTGCCGGGCGGCCAAGGACGGTGTCCCTAGAAGACAGGTGCCGGGCGGCAAAGGACGGTGTCCCTAGAAGACAGGTGCCGGGCGCCAAGGACGGTGTCCTAGAAGACAAGGAGGTGTCCCTAGAAACAGGTGAGGCGGCCACGGTGCCTAGAAGAGGTGCCGGGCGGCCAAGGACGGTGTCCCTAGAAGACAGGTGCCGGGCGGCCAAGGACGGTGTCCCTAGAAGAGGTGCCGGGCGGCCAAGGACGGTGTCCCTAGAAGAGGTGCTGGCGGCCAAGGACGGTGTCCCTAGAAGAGGTGCTGGCGGCCAAGGACGGTCCCTAGAAGAGGTGCCGGGCGGCCAAGGACGGTGTCCTAGAAGACAGGTGCCGGGCGGCCCAAGGACGGTGTCCCTAGAAGAGGTGCGGGCGGCCAAGGACGGTGTCCCTAGAAGACAGGGTGCCGGGCGGCCAAGGACGGTGTCCTAGAGAGGTGCCGGCGGCCAAGGACGGTGTCCCTAGAAGACAGGTGCCGGCGGCCAAGGATGGTGTCCCTAGGTAGGACGGTGTCCCTAGAAGACAGGTGCCGGCGGCCAAGGACGGTGTCCCTAGAAGACAGGTGCGGCGGCCAAGGACGGTGTCCCTAGAAGACAGGTGCCGGGCGGCCAAGGACGTGTCCCTAGAAGAGGTGCTGACGGCCAAGGACGTGTCCCTAGAAGAGGTGCTCGGGACGGTGTGTGCCGGGCGCCAAGGACGGTGTCCCTAGAAGACAGGTGCCGGCGGCCAAGGACGGTGTCCCTAGAAGAGTGCTGGACGGCCACGGTCCCTAGAAGAGGTGCTGGGCGGCCAAAGACGGTGTCCCTAGAAGAGGTGCCGGGCGGCCAAGGACGGTATCCCTAGAAGAGTTGCCGGGCGGCCAAGGACGGTGTCCCTAGAAGACGGGTGCCGGGCGGCAAAGGACGGTGTCCCTAGAAGACAGGTGCCGGTCGGCCAAGGACGGTGTCCCTAGAAGACAGGTGCCGGGCGGCCAAGGACGGTGTCCCTAGAAGAGGTGCTCAAGGACGGTGTCCTAGAAGAGGTGCCGGCGGCCAAGGACGGTCCCTAGAAGAGTGCTGGGCGGCCAAAGACGGTGTCCCTGCCGGGCGGCCGGACGGTGTCCCTAGAAGACAGGTGCCGGGCGGCCAAGGATGGTGTCCCTAGAAGACAGGTGCCGGGAGGCCAAGGACAGTGTCCCTAGAACACAGGTGCCGGGCGGCCAAGGACGGTGTCCCTAGAAGACAGGTGCCGGGCGGCCAAAGACAGTGTCCCTAGAAGACAGGTGCCGGCGGCCAAGGGTGTCCCTAGAAGAGTGCCGGCGGCCAAGGACGGTGTCCCTAGAGAGGTGCCGGGCGGCCAGGACGGTGTCCCTAGAAGACAGGTGCGGGCGGCCAAGGACGGTGTCCCTAGAAGACAGGTGCCGGAGCGCCAGGACGGTGTCCCTAGAAAGAGGTGCCGGGCGGCCAAGGACAGTGTCCCTAGAAGACGGGTGCCGGGCGGCCAAGGACGGTGTCCTAGAACAGGTGCCGGGGCAGCCAAGGACGGTGTCCCTAGAAGACAGGTGCCGGGCGGCCAAGGACGGTGTCCCTAGAAGAGAGGTGCCGGGCGGCCAAGGACGGTGTCCCTAGCAGAGGTGCCGGGCGGCCAAGGACGGTGTCCCTAGAAGACAGGTGCCGGGCGCCTAAGGACGGTGTCCCTAGAAGACAGGTGCCGGGGCGGCCAAGGACGGTGTCCCTAGAAGACGGGTGCCGGGCGGCCAAGGACAGTGTCCCTAGAAGACGGGTGCCGGGCGGCCAAGGACGGTGTCCCTAGAAGAGAGGTGCCGGGCGGCCAAGGACGGTGTCCCTAGCAGAGGTGCCGGGCGGCCAAGGACGGTGTCCCTAGAAGACAGGTGCCGGGCGGCCAAGGACGGTGTCCCTAGAAGACAGGTGCCGGAGCGCCAAGGACGGTGTCCCTAGAAGAGAGGTGCCGGGCGGCCAAGGACAGTGTCCCTAGAAGACGGGTGCCGGGCGGCCAAGGACGGTGTCCTAGAAGACAGGTGCCGGGCAGCAAGGACGGTGTCCCTAGAAGACAGGTGCCGGGCGGCCAAGGACGGTGTCCCTAGAAGAGAGGTGCCGGGGCGGCCAAGGACGGTGTCCCTAGCAGAGGTGCCGGGCGCCAAGGACGTGTCCTTAGAAGACAGGTGCCGGGCGCCTAAGGACGGTGTCCTAGGTGCGGGCGGCCAAGGACGGTGTCCCTAGAAAGACGGGTGCCGGGCGGCCAAGGACGTGTCCCTAGAAGACGGGTGCCGGGCGGCAAGGACGGGTCCCTAGAAGACAGGTGCCGGGCGGCCAAGGACGGTGTCCCTAGAAGATAGGTGCCGGGCGCCAAAGACGGTGGTCCCTAGAAGACAGGTGCCGGGCGGCCAAGGACGGTGTCCCTAGAAGACGGGTGCCGGCGGCCAAGGACAGTGTCCCTAGAAGGGGTGCCGGGCGGCCAAGGACGGTGTCCTAGAAGACGGGTGCGGGCGGCCAAGGACAGTGTCCCTAGAAGACAGCCAAGGACAGTGTCCCTAGAAGACGGTGGGGCGGCCAAGGACGGTGTCCTAGAAGACAGGTGCCGGGCGGCCAAGGACGGTGTCCCTGTCCCTAGAAGACGGGTGCCGGGCGGCCAAGGGGTGTCCCTAGAAGACAGGTGCCGGGCGGCCAAGGACAGTGTCCCTAGAAGACGGGTGCCGGGCGGCCAAGGACGGTGTCCCTAGAAGACAGGTGCCGGGCGGCCAAGGACAGTGTCCCTAGAAGACAGGTGCCGGGCGGTAAGGGGTGGTGTTTGGTGTGTCAGAGCGGGCTATTTTTAAACCGTCGTCCACGGCCGACCTTGCCCATAATAATTTCCCCTGACGAGAAAAAAGCTCCTCATTGGGTTAGCATCCTGTCGGCGAGGGTCGGCTTGTTAGGCGATCGTCTCCTCAGCTTGTCATATCGGCAAACGAGCCCTTCACTTACTCCTATCATCTATGCAAAATATGTTTTAAAGGCCGGAGCATTAATGGGCGTGCAACATTTTACATTCTGTGAAAACGATTCCGAGTAGACAGTGTAATAAGTGGAAGCTTTAGACATGTTCTTCCGACGGAATTTAAAGAAGAAAAAATGGAAGACGAAGTTAAACATTTGAGTAATGTGTATAGCCAAAAGGTGCAAATATCGATGTGCATGCGCGGGATCAGTAAGGAGATATACCTCTTAAGGCGGGGCACGGAGCAGTTCCATGCAAAATGGGTCCATGCACCGATTTTTGTGTCGCTTAATTGGCAACTCTGCCGCTTGCGATCGCCCTTAACAGACCCTGTTGTGTTGACGTTGCTTTTGCCAACAAGCACTGACGCCGTCTCCCGACTCCATCGTGCAGGCGACCAAGCTAATAAATTATCCATCTTACAGGTTCACTAACGAAACTTACCGCGACTCCCACAACCCGAGGAGAAGCGGAGGGATTTAGAACGCGGAAGAAAAAGCGGTCTGGCTTGTTCTATACATAACCAAGGAGTCACACAGTACGAAGCTATTTGCCAGGACCTGTTTTCGGAATTATGTAAATCCAGCGGCCGATGGATAGCGTCACGTTGCCTGAATCATCCCTAAGCCAGGAAGGGCTTTTTCGCTGCTACGTCATTTTCTGGAGGATGCAAATGCGGCTTATTCCTTCACAGTGGAGTATCGTCCAGACGTGGGACATGGAGCGTGTATCCTACTCGTCGGCGTCGGCGGATGGTTTGTCCTTCCCTGAGGCGAGCTGCGACATGTTCCTCCCTCAGGTTACGAGAACCTGCACGTAATTTCTTGGTAGTGAGGAGGGACGGCATGCCATTCTAGCAGATGATGGAGTGCTTTTCTCGATGGGAAATGTGCACGTCCAGGTGGTAACAGGCACCGTGGCCTTCCGAGCATTGAAGAGATAAAGCGCGTCAGGCAAAAAGGTAATGAAAATATCCTTTATATGGTAAAGAGGGCACGTCCTTCCCGATGTGCAGAGAGCTTTTGTTCCTCCAAATGTTGATATACATGCAGCATCTGTCCCAAATGAGGATAAAAGGACCGCGCTGTACCAAATGTCAATGAATGGAAAATGTGTTTTTCCAAATGTTTACGAATGTCTTAAAATGTGATGAATGGTCAGTTTTTCCCCTAGTATCTGGAACGTCGTTTTAGATACTAGAGAATGGAAAATGTATTACACCAAGTGGGTATGAATGGAAAGCATGCTATTACAAAGAGAGATGTATAATGTGGGCTGTTCCATTTGGTGACACACGGACAGTCTAGATAGGAATTTATTCTTAAGGGTAATAAATGGTTAATGAGTTCTCCCAGTTGGGTGATTCATAGTGCATATGTTGTCCTAAAAGATGAGGAATTACAGTATTTTGTTTTAAATGGTAGTGGACAGGATACATCTGAATGGTAATCCAGAGCAGTGGGAAAAGATATCCACATTAAATGACTAGATATTCGAAAATGCTATTCTGTATTAAGCTGAAGAGACGCGCTTCTCTCTGAGGCAGAATTCAAACTCTCCGCCAAATTACGTCAAGTTTACTTTTTTCGGCATATTGCGAAATAATGCTTAAATTAGCTTCTCGAGTGAAAACGATCATTTTCTCAGTGTCAAATTAATCCAGTTCTGATTATCGCCGAAAACGACAATATACT
>NW_020870094.1:319808-327308 GCF_003789085.1 Penaeus vannamei | reverse complement strand
ACACACACACACACACACACACACACACACACACACACACACACACACACACACACACACACACACACAACTCCTCACAAGGAACAACCTAAACAACCGTTGACCTTGTTTTTCTCTCCTTCTCCACCCGGAAATATCGAGCAAAAAACACGTATCCCATTTCTCCAAAAACACACAGAAAAAGAAGCGTAATCGACCTCTTATGTTGTTAAAAAAGGTCAGTTCGTTTCCCTTGCATTAGAAAGAAACATCACTAATGACCAGGATAATGAAGGTAATTACCCCGGCTCGTTAAGGAAACGGAAGATAAATGAATATATGGTCTAACAGTCTCGCAGCGAAAACATACCTTGGCTTAACTGTTAATGAGGACGGTATCTGAGCGGTTTCATGGGCATACAAGCCATTATCTTTACGGGCAGTGTGTTGTTCGCTTGTTTGTCCTTATTTCTTATGCGTTTTTGTTTTGATTTGTTTTGCGTCGAAAGATTTTGAGTGGTTCATCCAAAGAGGGATTATCTCGAAAAAAATATATATAATGATTTTCTGAGTTAAAGAAAAAAAAAAAAAAAAAAACAGGAGAAAAACGCTCATATATAAACATGATATATCCGGTAATGCGTGCACAAACACTTATGAATTTCTCATTATCGGTCTCTCTAGCTTTATACATATATACATACATGTGTGTGTGTGTGTGTGTGTGTGTGTGTGTGTGTGTGTGTGTGTGTATTCATATATATACTTATACATATATATTTGTTTACATATATATATACATATATATACACATATACATATCTATGAAAATATCTATATCTATATTTATATGCATGTGTGTGTGAATATTTACACACATACATATATATGTAAGTATATACATCTATCTGAATGAGTGTGTGTGTGAAAGAGAGACAGCGAGAGACAAAGAAAAGAAAAGAGGAAAGAGAGAGACAGAGAGAGACAAAGAAAAGAAAAGAGGAA
Source organism: Penaeus vannamei (assembly GCF_003789085.1). NCBI lineage: Eukaryota > Metazoa > Arthropoda > Malacostraca > Decapoda > Penaeidae > Penaeus > Penaeus vannamei. The sequence continues at coordinate 326,324 of NW_020870094.1, read as the reverse complement.
AGAGAGAGACAAAGAAAAGAAAAGAGGAAAGAGAGAGACAGAGAGAGACAAAGAAAAGAAAAGAGGAAAGAGAGAGACAGAGAGAGACAAAGAAAAGAAAAGAGGAAAGAGAGAGACAAAGAAAAGAAAAGAGGAAAGAGAGAGACAGAGAGAGACAAAGAAAAGAAAAGAGGAAAGAGATAGACAAAGAAAAGAAAAGAGAAAGAGAGAGACAAGAGAGACAAAGAAAAGAAAGAGGGAAAGAGAGAGACAAAGAGAAAGAGAAAGAGGACAGAGAGAGAAACAAAAGAGAGAAGAGAGAGACAAAGAAAAGAAAAGAGGAAAGAGAGAGACAGAGAGAGACAAAGAAAAGAAAAGGGGAAAGAGAGAGACAGAGAGAGACAAGGAAAAGAGGAAAGAGAGAGACAGAGAGAGACAAAGAAAGAAAAGAGGAAAGAGAGAGACAGAGAGAGACAAAGAAAAGAAAAGAGGAAAGAGAGAGACAGAAAGAGACAAAGAAAAGAAAAGTGGAAAGAGAGAGAGAAACCAAGAAAAGAGGAAAGAGAGAGAAGAGAGAGACAAGAAAAGAAAGAGGAAAGAGAGAGACAGAGAGAGATAAAGAAAGAAAGAGAAGAGAGAGACAGAGAGAGACAAAGAAAAGAAAAGGAAAGAGAGAAGAGAGAAAGAGAGACAAAGAAAAGAAAAGTGGAAAGAGAGAGACAGAGAGAGAACAGAAGAAGAAAAGAGGAAAGGAAGAGACAAAGAAAAGAAAAGAGGAAAGAAGAAAAGAAAAGAAAAGAGGAAAGAGAGAGAGCAAAGACAAAGAAAAGAAAAGAGGAAAGAGAGAGACAGAGAGAGACAAAGAAAAGAAAAGAGGAAAGAGAGAGACAGAGAGAGACAAAGAAAAGAAAAGAGGAAAGAGAGAGACAGAAAGAGACAAAGAAAAGAAAGTGGAAAGAGAGAGACAAAGAAAGAAAGAGGAAAGAGAGAGACAAAGAAAAGAAAAGAGGAAAGAGAGAGACAGAGAGAGACAAAGAAAGAAAAGAGGGAAAGAGAGAGACAGAGAGAGACAAAGAAAAGAAAAGAGGAAAGAGAGAGACAGAGAGACAAAGAAAGAAAGAGAGACAAAGAGAGAAAAGAAAAGAGGAAGAGAGAGACAAAGAGAAAAGAGGAGAGAGAGAGAAACAGAGAGAGACAAAGAAAAGAAAAGAGGAAAGAGAGAGACAGAGAGAGACAAAGAAAAGAAAAGAGGAAAGAGAGAGACAGAGAGAGACAAAGAAAAGAAAAGAGGAAAGAGAGAGACAGAGAGAGACAAGAAAAGAAAGAGAAAGAGAGAGACAGAGAGAGACAAAGAAAAGAAAGAGGAAAAGAGAGAGACAGAGAGAGACAAAGAAAAGAAAAGAAAAGAGAGAGAACAGAGAGAGACAAAGAAAAAAAAAGAGGAAAGAGGAGACAGAGAGAGACAAGAAAGAAAAAGGAATAGAGAGAGACAGAAAGAAGACAAAGAAAAGAGAGACAGAGAAGACCAAGAAAGAGAAAGAGAGAGACAAAGAGAAAAGAGGAGAGAGAGACAAAGAAAAGAAAGAGGAAGAGAGAGACAGAGAGAGACAAAGAAAAAGAAAAGAGGAAAAGAGAGAGACAGAGAGAGACAAAGAAAAGAAAAGAGGAAGAGAGAGACAGAAAGAGACAGGAAGAAAAGAAAGGAGAGAGCAGAAGAGACAAAGAAAAGAAAAGAGGAAAGAGAGAGACAGAGAGAGACAAAGAAAAGAAAAGAGGAAAGAGAGAGACAGAGAGAGACAAAGAAAAGAAAAGAGGAAAGAGAGAGACAGAAAGAAAAGAGGAAAAAGGAGAGAGAGAGAGAGACGAAAGAAAAGAAAAGACAAAGACAAAGAAGTGAGAGAGAGAGAGAGACAGAGAGAGACAAAGAAAAGAAAAGAGGAAGAGAGAGACAGAAGAGAGAAAAGAAAAGAGAAAGAGAGAAGAAAAGAAAAAGGAAAGAGAGGAAAGAGAAGACAAAGAAAAGAAAGAGAGAGAAGAGAGAGAGACAGAGAGAGAGACAAAAGGAAAAAGAAAAGAGGAAAGAGAGAGAAGAGAGAGAGAAAGAGGAAAAGAAAAGTGGAAAGAGAGAGCAGAGAGAGACAAAGAAAAAAAGAGGAAAGAGAAGACAAAGAAAAGAAAAGAGGAAGAAGAGAGACAGAGAGAGACAAAGAAAAGAAAAGAGGAAAGAGAGAGACAGAGAGAGACAAAGAAAAGAAAAGAGAAAGAGAGAGAAGAAAAGAAAAGAGGAAAGAGAGAGACAGAAAGAGACAAAGAAAAGAAAAGTGGAAAGAGAGAGACAAAGAAAAGAAAAGAGGAAAGAGAGAGACAAAGAAAAGAAAAGAGGAAAGAGAGAGACAGAGAGAGACAAAGAAAAGAAAAGAGGAAAGAGAGAGACAGAAAGAGACAAAGAAAAGAAAAGAGGAAAAGAGGAGAAGAAAGAGAGAAAAGTGGAAAGCAGAGAGAAGAACAAAGAAAAGAAAGAGGAGAGAAGACAAAGAAAAGAAAAGAGGAAAGAGAGAGACAGAGAGAGACAAAGAAAAGAAAGAGGAAAGAGGAGACAGGAGAGAAAAAGAAAAGAAAAGAGGAAAGAGAGAGACAGAAAGAGACAAAAAAAAGAAAAGAGGAAAGAGAGAGACAGAGAGAGACAAAGAAAAGAAAAGAGGAAAGAGAGAGACAGAAAGAGACAAAGAAAAGAAAAGAGGAAAGAGAGAGACAGAGAGAGACAAAGAAAAAAAAAGAGGAAAGAGAGGAGAAGAGAGAGACAAAGAAAGAAAAGAGGAAAGAGAGGAACAAGAGAGAGACAAGAAAAGAAAAGAAGGAGAGAAAGAGAGAGAAGAAAAGAGACAAAGAAAGAAAAGTGGAAAGAGAGAGACAAAGAAAAGAAAAGAGAGAAAGAGAGAGCAAAGAAAGAAAAGAGCAGAGAGAGACAGAAAAGAAAGAGGAAAGAGGAGACAGAGAGAAGACAAAGAAAAGAAAAGAGAAAGAGAGAGACAGAAAGAGAAAGAGACAAGAGAGAACAAAGAAAGAAAGAGGAAGAGAGAGACAAAGAAAGAAAAGAGAAAGAGAGAGACAGAAGAGAGACAAAGAAAAGAAAAGAGAAAGAAGAGACAGAGAGAGACAAAGAAAAAGAAAGAGGAAAGAGAGAGACAGAGAGAGACAAAGAAAAGAAAGGGAAAGAAGAGAAAGGAGAGACAAGAAAAAGAAAAAGAGAGAAAGAGAGAGACAGAGAGAGACAAAGAAAAGAAAAAGAGGAAAGGAGAGAGACAGAAGAGACAAAGAAAAGGAAAAGTGGAAAAGAGAGAGACAGAGAGAGACAAGAGAAAAGAAAAGAGAGAGAACAGAGAGAGACAAAGAAAAAAAAAGAGGAAAGAGAGAGAAGAGAGAGACAAAGAAAAGAAAAGAGAAAGAGAGAGAGAAAGAAAAAGAGAAAGAGACAGAAGAGAGAAAAGAAGGACAGAGAGAGAAAGAAAGAGCAAAGAGGAAAGAGAAGAGGACAAGAGAAAAGAAAAGAGAGAGACAGAGAGAGACAGAAAGAAAAGAGAAGAGAGAGACAGAGAGAGACAAGAAAAGAAAAGGAAAGAGAGAGACAACAGAGAGAGACAAAGAAAAGAAAAGAGGAAAGAGAGAGACAGAGAGAGACAAAGAAAAGAAAAGAGGAAAGAGAGAGACAGAGAGAGACAAAGAAAAGAAAAGAGGAAAGAGAGAGACAGAGAGAGACAAAGAAAAGAGAAAAAGAGACAAGAGAGAGAGCACTTCAATTGCCTTGCATTTTTAACTCCTCTCAGTAGCGAGTGACAGCAGCCATTTTTGTCTGTTCGTGGTCTGTGATTTTTTTTTTTTTTTTTTTTTTAAGTCGCCCAAAACGCGTTTCTTTTTTCAGAGTTTTTAATTCAGGTGATATAATATCAATTAGTCTATCGAGATTGTGGTCTTGCTTAATTGGGGATTGAAAAACCTTTTATTGTTATCCAATTTCTTATTATTTTTGACTTACGTGTTTTATTTATATCTCTTTCATCTGTTTCTGTAATTATCATCTTCCATATTATCTTACTAATGCATCTTTTATTCTTTGCTATTCTTCGTCATCTATTCTCTCCTTCGATGAATTAAGACAAAGAAGCTTTAGCATCCGGGACTGATAAAAATTTCAAATCATTTTCTTGATATTGAGTCTTTAATAAATTGTGGATTCGTACAAGCTCATTTAATCCTTAATTCTCGGGCAAAGAAGTAAAAGAAGACACAAAATCTTCCACTCTTTACTCGAGTGAATTGAACTCATGTCACTTTGTTGCTCAAAACAGAGTGCTAGTTGTAAAAGAAGTGACAAAATCTTTCACTCTGTTTGCTAGAGTGAAATGAACTCATTTTCATGTCACTATGTTGCTCAAATCAGAGTGCTAATTGTAAAAGAAGTGACAAAATCTTTCACTCTATTTGCTAGGGTGAAATGAACTCATTTTCATGTCACTATGTTGCTCAAATCAGAGTGCTAATTGTAAAAGAAGTGACAAAATCTTTCACTCTATTTGCTAGGGTGAAATGAACTCATTTTCATGTCACTATGTTGCTCAAAACAGTGCTAATTGAAAAAGAAGTGACAAAATCTTTCACTCTATTTGCTAGAGTGAAATGAACTCATTTTCATGTCACTATGTTGCTCAAATCAGAGTGCTAATTGTAAAAGAAGTGACAAAATCTTTCACTCTATTTGCTAGGGTGAAATGAACTCATTTTCATGTCACTATGTTGCTCAAAACAGTGCTAATTGTAAAAAGAAGTGACAAAATCTTTCACTCTATTTGCTAGAGTGAAATGAACAAACTTTCATGCCACTATGTTGCTCAAAACAGTGCTAATTGTAAAAAGAAGTGACAAAATCTTTCACTCTATTTGCTAGAGTGAAATGAACTCTCATTTTCATGCCGCGTTGTTGCTCGAATCAGAGTGCTAATTTCATTGCAATTGCAGCCGAGCGTCGAGACTGGCTACTCTAATGACTCGATGTTCAATTAACTATGCTATTATCACTCGGCATTGGGCGCTGGTTGAACAAATGATATAATGTTCGGTTAACTACTCCATCAACATTCTCTGAACTTGGTCTTGCTAATTTCAGTATTGATTGTCGTGTTGGGGTTTATTTCTGGGGAAATGTGCATATTTAAACGTTTTTTTTTTTTTTTTTTTTTTTTTTTTTTTTTTTTTTTACGTGTGTGTAAGAAACAGGCATCAGACAGGCTCAATAACTAGTGTCTGCGAGCCTGAATATAGCCATGCGTGCGCGTTTCTCGACGAATATGTATATTTCTCGAGCATATTGTGTATTCTTTAAATCCCTGCATGTTGTATAGTCTATAAAAGGGCTATTTTCTATTGGGAATGGACTGCAGGACAGCGGAGGGGGTTGTCCAGCTAATGCCACAATCTCGATGTTATCTTCGTGCTCTGCCCTCAATGCTCGTGATGGCTGACGCTGAGAACTGCCTACATCTGCTCACTACAATCTACTGTTGTCAGTGTATTCGTTACAAGTTCAGTTGATCAGTATTCGTCTGTGGTCATATTACCCCCCCCCCCCCAAGCGACGAGCACAAAGTAGACAGGTGGTTCACTTACACATGTAAATTCCTACCCACCTGACTTCTGAGCGTAATATTACGCTACCCGCCTTTCTCACCATAGATAGAACATATACGCCACCTGTTTAAGGGTCGAAAGGGTAAAGAGCAAAATCACTCGTGTTTTCGTGAAATTGGTTCAAGGAAACGACTGTTCGAACTCATAAATGATGAAAGGTGTGATAGGTTCTGATATCAAACAATCAACTTAAAAGAATAATAAAGGGAATGTTGTTTGAACTGCGGTGATTTTAACTCGATGTTAATTGGTTGGTCAAAGTTGGTAAAAGTTACGTTCCACGATCTATACATGTATTAATAGATAGACAGGTGGACAAACAAGCACATCCGAACCGACAGATAGTCATACATACATACATACATACATATATACATACATGCATGCATACATGCATACATACATACATACATACATACATACATACATACATACATACATACATACATACATACATACATACATACATACAAACATACATGCATACATACATACATACATGCATACATACATAAATATATATACATATACATACATATGCACATATATATCTAAAAAGACAAATAAATAGATCAATAGATAGACAAAATCATATAAACATGCATGCTTCTATAAATCGACGTATATGTAGATAGATAACTAGATATATGTATATATAGACAGATATATACACATATAGACAGACAGAGAGATAGACAGAAAGACACACCGATAGACAGATAAACCGGAAGAGAAACTACTTAGATATATGTATATATAGACAGATACACATATACACATATAGACAGACAGAGAGATAGACAGAAAGACACACCGATAGACAGATAAACCGGAAGAGAAACTACTTAGATATAT
>NW_020870094.1:307308-312308 GCF_003789085.1 Penaeus vannamei | reverse complement strand
CTCTAAATAATGCTTCATTTTCTAGAAATAATAAAGTGGTGCTCAGTACAACAGATTTCAATCAAAAGAAAAGAACATTAATAAATTGCATAAATTTCCTAGAAATACAAAACATAAATAGATAATACCCACCAAGCGTCAGCTGATTAGAATAACAAAAAAATCGAAATTCTCCATAATCTCCGTTGAGTTGCCAGTTATATTTTTTTCCCGAGATCAAACGCGCTAAATATCTTAGTATGTCATTCCACTCAAAAACTAAAGCATAGATTCTTTTTGATGCTTCCTCTTTCCATTGCAATTACTGACAAATACCAAAAAAACAAGTTACGATAAAAAGAAAATGAAGAGAGACAAGAAAAGCGTAGAGAGAGACACAGAGAATGGCTGAAACTCTCCCAAGAAAAGTAATCAGTTGCAGTAGTTGAAGTTTGTTCATCTTGCATCATCAAATGGGAAAAAGAAAATGCCAAAGACAACGCCGACTGGCCATAATGACAATAAACCTTGTGTAGTCGCAAAATTAGGGCGCTTTTGGCAACTGTTTTCAAGATTGCTGTTGCACACTCGCGTCGGAATAGAGAAGGAAGACTATTACGCATTGAGGTCTTCCTTTGTTCCTTTGTTTCGGGGATTTGGCGTCGAAGAATGGCTCTCCGTGTCTGCCTGTCTATGTCTGTCTGTCTGGCTCTCTCTCTGTCTATCTGGCTAGTTGGTTATCTGTTTATGTCACTCTTTGTCTCTGTCTGTCTGTCTGTCTGTCTCTGTCTCTGTCTCTGTCTCTGTCTCTGTCTCTGTCTCTGTCTCTATCTCTGTCTCTATCTCTTCTCTGTCTCTGTCTCTGCTCTCTCTGTCTCTGTCTCTGTCTCTGTCTCTGTGTCTCTGTCTCTGTCTCTGTCTCTGTCTCTGTCTCTGTCTCTGTCTCTGTCTCTGTCTCTCTGTCTCTGTCTCTGTCTCTGTCTCTGTCTCTGTCTCTATCTCTATCTCTGTCTCTATCTCTGTCTCTGTCTCTGTCTCTGTCTCTGTCTCTGTCTCTTTCTCTGTCTCTGTCTCTGTCTCTGTCTCTGTCTCTGTCTCTGTCTCTGTCTCTGTTCTCTCTCCTCTCTCTCTTCTCTCTCTCTCTCTCTCTCTCTCTCTCTCTCTCTCTCTCCCTTCTTCTTCCTTCCTTCCTTCCTGCCTCCCTTCCTTCTTTCCTTCCTTCCTTCCTTCCTATGTATGTTTGTTTGCGTGTTTATACACATAGAGAAACCCACCAAATTATATCGTCTCCCTAGAACGCTATTTATTCAAACTATTATATCATCGAGCTGTGATGACCATTCCGTTGTTTGCTGCATATGAGTGCAATGTTGCATGTGGAATAAAAGTGGAATTGCAGCGAAAAGGGTTCCCGGTCCCTTTTGATTGTATAAAAAAGAAACATTACTGACAATGGAGGTAATAACTGCAACCGGGGCAGTTCATAAAATCGATGTTTTTTTTTTTATTTATTTTTTTTTTTTTTTAAGGTGTGGGTTATTTTGTTTTGTTGTTGCTTTTTTGTTCTTTTCTTCTTTATATTGATCTTGTGTTTCTTTAGAACAAGATAAAACAAAAGCAAGAACAACGTACAGTTTTAAATACACAAACACACATCACAATAATGATAATACTAGTAATATAAGTGATTATGATGATAGTAATACATATATAGATAGAGAGATAGATAGAGAGATAGCTGGATAGATAGATAGACAGATAGATAGAGAAGAGATAGAGAAGTACCTTGATAGATAGATAGACAGATAGATAGATAGAGAAGAGATAGAGAAGATAGATAGATAGATAGACAGATAGATAGATAGGAGAAGAGATAGAGAGATAGTTGATAGATATAGACTAGAGATAGAGAAGAGATAGAGAGGTAGCTTGATAGATAGATAGACAGATAGACAGATAGAGAAGAGAGAGAGATAGCTTGATAGATATATAGACAGACAGATAGATAGACAGACAGATAGATAGATAGATAGAGAAGGGATAGAGAAGTAGCTTGATAGATAGACAGATAGATAGATAGAGAAGAGATAGAGAGATAGCTTGATAGATAGATAGACAGATAGATAGATAGAGAAGAGATAGAGAGATAGCTTGATAGATAGATAGACAGACAGATAGATAGAGGAGAGATAGAGAGATAGCTTGATAGATAGATAGACAGATAGATAGATAGAAGAGAGATAGAGAGATTGCTTGATAGATAGATGGACAGAGAAGAGATAGAGAGCTGGATAGATAGATAGACAGATAGATAGATAGATGGATAGATAGTTACATATATGCATATGTATAGACCTATATTTGTGCATTTTTATATTGCCTACGTATGTGTGTGTGTGTTTTGGATATACTTATTCTTTCTTTCATTCTATCTTTCCTTCTTGTCTTAACGTATGATGGAAAATATGATAATGTATTGTGAACGAAAGCCTGTGAATGACAGCTTCCACTTATCATGAATTCTTCTGGAAGAGAGAAAAAAAATCTGAATCAATAATTAGCGTTTTATTATTATCATATATTTTTAATAATGAGAAGGCGGGCAGTTAATTAAATATTGACTTAAATGATGAAGGCTCAAATTTCTTTGGGGGAAAAAATTGTTGGCTGTTAATGAATCTGATATTTATAGATATTCAGTGAGATGAAATAAAATAGTTTATATGACTGGGACGAAACAGCGACGAAAAAAGATTGAAGAAAGTGAATAAAGAGAATTAATCAAATTATAATTATTGTAATGATTATCATTCTCTTTCTTTTTCTTTCTTATCTAAGTTATTATTTACCTTAGGTTTCCTTTACGTTATCACATCATCATCATCGTCAATATTGTTATCATTATCATTGTTATTATTGTCTTTATCAGCATTCTTACCTCCGACAAGGCGGGTATGTTTTGGTAGCTTTAGTTAATTAGTTGGTATCTTGTTTGTTGTTGTTAGCAGGATAACCCAAAGAAGTAACAAATAATTTTTTTTTTATTTTTTTTATTTTATCTTACTTTTTTAGCGTATATATTTATTTATCTAATTTATTTATCCCGAGATATTAGACCAGATCAGGATCCGAGTCGTGGATCTTTTTTGAATTATAGCATCAGCGACTCATATTGCCTTGCCGGAGGTATGCGCTCTCTAAGTCCTTCTGACTATCATTATTACTATTATCACTATTATGATCATCATCATTCTATCCATTATAGTTGTGGTGAGCATCATCATTATCGTAAAAATCATCGCCATCAAATTAATATCATCAGTGATATCGTCATCACAATTAATAAATTTCCTGATGTATATTTCATGATAATCTTTTCCGGATAAACCGATGTGAACAAATCCACTCCTGAACAACAACAGCGTTAATCATGAACTGTGAATTACACCAGGGATGTTAAATGCTGGCAAAATGCGTGCATGATTTATACCATATCACATAGATTGCTAAAAATCCCGGATGTTGAATTTGTGATATGGTTTGGAGGGAGAGGAAGAGGTAGGAGGGAGGCGGAAGGGGAAAATGGAAGGAGGAAGAGAGAAGAAGGAATGAAGAGGTGAGAGAGAGGGTGAAGGGAGGGAAAGGAAGCAAGGAAAGATGAAGAGAGAGAAGAGAAAGAGAGGGAGGGAGGAGTGAGGGAGAGAGGAGAGAGAGAGAGAGAGAGAGAGAGAGAGAGAGAGAGAGAGAGAGAGAGAGAGAGAGAGAGAGAGAGAGAGAGAGAGAGAGAGAGAGAGAGGAGAGAGAAAGAGAGAGAAGAGAGAAAGAAAGAGAGAGAAAGTAGAAAAGAGAGAGAGAGAAAGAAAGAGAAAGAGAAAGAGAGAAAGAAATAGAGAAAGAGAGAGAGAGAGAGAGACAAAAGGACAGACATACAGAGATAAACAATAAAACAAACAAACAAACAAACACAAAGAGACAAAGAAAAAAAACAAACACCAAGACCAAACGAGAAAGGGAGAGCAACAACACCAACCACAAACAAACAAACAAACACAAAGAGACAAAGAAAAAAAAAAAACACCAAGACCAAACGAGAAAGGCAGAGCAACAACAACAACAACAAACAAACAAAAACAAAAACTGGAAATGATGAAGCTATCTACTTAAAGCCCGAAATCTATTACACCGCACTCTGAACATAGTCTGACAGAAGGGGATTATGGAGTTGTTTTAACATCATTTACATATAAAGAGAAGTAATACATCCCTATCAACAGCGCTTCACTAGCTCTTGTGTCACCGGAAGCTATTTACACATACGTACATACACGTACACGTACACGTACACACATACAAAAAGGCAATGTTAAATGCATTACTTTATATAGTGTAATAAGCTTATGTATCTTCCTGCTTTTGGTGTTTGTTTGTTTTTTTGAGATGCTGTTTATGCAGGTGTGGAAAGGTAGCGACGTATTTTGCAGGGTATGAAAAGTATTTATTTTGATAGATAGATAGATAGGTTGATAGAAACGCACATGCACACTTATATGATATATATATATATGCGTGTGTATGTGTGTGTGTGTGTGCGTGTGTGTGTGTGTGTGTGTGTGTGTGTGTGTGTGTGTGTGTGTGTGTGTGTGGTGTGTGTGTGTGTGTGTGTATGCGTATGAGCGGGTGTGTGTGTATGTGTGTGTATGTGTGCGTGTGTATGAGCGTGTGTGAGTGTGTGTGTGTATGTGTACATATGTGTGCGTGTTTGTGTGTGTGTGTGTGCGTGTGTATGAGCGTGCGTGTGTGTATGTGTGTATGTATGTGTACATATGTGTGTGTGTGTGTGTGCGCGTGAGTGTATGTGTGTGTGTGTAGAATACAGTGTACATAAGAAAACAAATAAACATTCATTATTTCTCCGGGATCAGGAACGGACTCAGTTGATATAATGAAGGCAAAACTTAAATCTGTATTGCATAATCGAATCACATTTCTTTATAAAAATGTTATCAATATACTAAATACTA
>NW_020870094.1:288505-296005 GCF_003789085.1 Penaeus vannamei | reverse complement strand
GGTGGTGATGATGATGAGAATGAGGATAATGAGGATGGTGATGATGATGAGAATGAGGATAATGAGGATGGTGATGATGATGAGAATGAGGATGGTGATGATGATGAGAATAAGAATGGTGATGAGAATGAGGATGGTGATGATGATGAGAATGAGGTGGTGAATGTGAGGAGGGAGAGAGTGCGGATGGTGATGAGGATATAGGTGGTGATGATAATTTAGGTTAAATGAGGTTTGGGTGATGATGGCGGTGATAATTCCTATACTCCTTGATGTGGATAGAAAAACACATGGGGCCATATTGTAGGCTTTAATAGACATAAAACAAAACGTAGGACACTGCAAAGATGAAAGAACTCTTAAACTATACACTAAAGAAACTAAAGGAATCAGACCTTTATCAGTGAAAAACACTCCCGCCGAAAACTAGTAATAAACCTGAAGTTGCCTAATAAGAGACACGTTGAGAGGCAGGCATGCTCGTCTGGCCGTGGAGTGCGAGCAGCGGTCAAGGAGCGAGGGAGCACTCACGTCGCGGCCCACAGCTCGCCGAGAAGACCTGAAACGATCCAGTACATTCACTTTGCTAACAGTGATAGTTCATATTTATTACCACACTCCTTACAATTGCTATCATTACTAAATTCTTGTAATATTCTCAACAATAACGGAAGTCAAATTGCCATTCTCTCTGAACAAAAAAATACACACAATATGAATTCAATCCCTCTACCCCTCCCCCCAAAAAAAAAAAATCAAATTCTCCAATCTCTCTCCGTCAAAAAAAAAAAAAAAAAAATCTAAATTTCCGATCTCTCCCTAAAAAAAAATCTCTCCCTCTCCCCAACAAAAAAAAATCAAAGTTCTCTCTATCTCAAATAAATAAATAAATAAAAATAAATGAATAAAACAAAATCAACAAATCACTCAAATCTTCCAATCTTCCTCACCAGGTCACCTGGATGCACTGGACCGGTGATGTTCTGACGTGGACGACCGACCATCACCCTCATCCAAGATTTGTGTCACGCGCGAGGACGAGAACACCTGGACGCTCCACATCCGCCAGGTCACCCCGGCCGACACGGGCTACTACGTGTGTCAGGTCAACATGGAACCCACGATCAACCAGGTCGGCTACGTGCAGGTCGTTGGTAAGTGCTGGAGAGAGGAGAGGGTGTGTAGAAAGGGGGGGGGGGGTCGGTAAATTGGGGTAGGGTACATTGGGTGTTAGGGGGGGGGGGCAGTGGCTTGGAGGGTATTTGCGTAAAATGGCTGGGGGGGGGGGGAGGTTTTTGGGTAAATTAGGGTAAAATAAATGATTTGAGCGATGGGAAGTACTGTATTTAGGTAAATTGGGGTGGGTTTGGGTAAATTTAGGACCGTGGGTGATGGGTAAATTTTGTAGGTTAGAGTGCTTATGGAAAATTAGTACTTTTACAGATGGGAAGGTTTTGGATAAATTGGTGGGTAACATTAGTACTTTGAGTGATGGAGGTATTTGGCTGAAATGGGTTAGGTTGGGGAAATTAGTAGGCTGATTATGGAAAGTATTTAGGTAAATTAGGTAAGCTATGTAAAGTGAGTTTACTGAGAGATACAGGAGATTGAGTAACAGTAACAGTAACAGGGTAGGTTGAGTAACAGGATATATTTGGGAAAGTTGGGCTGGTTGGGTGAAAGGAAGAGGAGGTCAAGGGAAATGAGAAGTCGGGGAGAGTATTACCTACCTGATTGCATAATGACGGTGATAATGACAATAATAATAATGGAAATAATAACAATAATCTCCATGATGTCTATACACTCAGTGCTAATAATATCAATCATAATGAATATGGATTAAAAGAAAAAAAAATAGATTCAACAACTATTTCAATTTCTAAAATCTATTAACAATAACATTAATGAAAATGAGAATAGATTCGTGCCGCCAGTCTGGATCAATAAGGTTTGTGTTGCATGATGTGGAAGTCAGTGTCTGCTTTTACGTTTATAACTTAAATTAATCTGTTTTTTACTGAAGAAATTGGCTTGTTAAGAATTAATTTTAGAAAAAAATACATTCTTGTCATTATAATCTTGTTAAGAACCTTTTAAAGAAAATTACATTCAATCTTTTTTATGTTTATTTTTTTTCTCTCTTTTTTTCAATCTTTCTCTCTCTCTCTTTCTCTCTCTCTCTCGTATAACTTCGTATAATGTATGCTATACGAAGTTATTACGCACCCATACCCACCCTTCCCCACCCACCCCTACCCACCCTTACCCCCCCACCCCTACCCACCCTAACTCCCCTACCCACGCCCTCCCCCCACACTCACCTCCCCCGCCTTCCAGTCCCGCCCGAATTCATCGACGAGGAGAGCAGTCGTATAACTTCGTATAATGTATGCTATACGAAGTTATTACGCACCCATACCCACCCTTCCCCACCCACCCCTACCCACCCTTACCCCCCCACCCCTACCCACCCTAACTCCCCTACCCACGCCCTCCCCCCACACTCACCTCCCCCGCCTTCCAGTCCCGCCCGAATTCATCGACGAGGAGAGCAGTCGTATAACTTCGTATAATGTATGCTATACGAAGTTATTACGCACCCATACCCACCCTTCCCCACCCACCCCTACCCACCCTTACCCCCCCACCCCTACCCACCCTAACTCCCCTACCCACGCCCTCCCCCCACACTCACCTCCCCCGCCTTCCAGTCCCGCCCGAATTCATCGACGAGGAGAGCAGTCGTATAACTTCGTATAATGTATGCTATACGAAGTTATTACGCACCCATACCCACCCTTCCCCACCCACCCCTACCCACCCTTACCCCCCCACCCCTACCCACCCTAACTCCCCTACCCACGCCCTCCCCCCACACTCACCTCCCCCGCCTTCCAGTCCCGCCCGAATTCATCGACGAGGAGAGCAGTCGTATAACTTCGTATAATGTATGCTATACGAAGTTATTACGCACCCATACCCACCCTTCCCCACCCACCCCTACCCACCCTTACCCCCCCACCCCTACCCACCCTAACTCCCCTACCCACGCCCTCCCCCCACACTCACCTCCCCCGCCTTCCAGTCCCGCCCGAATTCATCGACGAGGAGAGCAGCGCCTCCCACGTGGCGGTGCAGGAGGGCAACGACGTGCGCCTCGTGTGCAGGGCCAAGGGCGTTCCGAGGCCGAGCATACACTGGACGCGCGAAGACGGGAAGACCTTCACCACCGTGCGAGGGAATCAAGGTGAGAGAGGGGTCGTGAAGATAAAGGGGAGAGAGAGAGCGAGAGAGAGAGAGAGAGAGGGGTGGTGATGATGAGGGAGAGATAGGGATCGTGAGGATAAATGGGAAGTGAGAGAGAGAGAGAGAGGGAGAGAGGGAGAGAGAGAGAGAGAGTGGGGATGATGAGGGAGAGATAGGGATCGTGAGGATAAATGGGAAATGAGAGAGAGAGAGAGGGAGAGAGGGAGAGAGAGAGAGAGAGGGAGAGAGAGAGAGTGGTGATGATGAGGGAGAGATAGGGGTCGTGAGGATAAATGGGAAATGAGAGAGAGAGAGAGAGGGAGAGAGAGAGAGAGAGTGGGGATGATGAGGGAGAGATAGGGGTCGTGAGGATAAATGGGAAATGAGAGAGAGAGAGAGGGAGGGAGAGAGAGAGAGAGAGAGAGAGGGTGGTGATGATGAGAAAGAGATAGGGGTCTTGAGGATAAATGGTATGAGAGAAAGAGGGTGGTGATGATAAGGAAGGGAGAGCGATTGTGAGGATAAATGAGAGAGAGAGGGTGATGATGCTGAGGAAGGGATACGAATGATAAGGATAAATGGAAAGAGATAGAGAGTGATGATGATAAGAAGCAAGGGATCGTGAAGATAAATGATGAGCTGAAGAGGATGAGGATAATAAGGAAGAGGTAAGGATAGTGAGAAAAAAAGATGATAATGATAATCAGAGATGGATAAAGATAACGAGAAGGGATGATAATGATAATAAAGGGATAATCATGATAATTAGAAAGGGATAAGCGTGATAGGAACGGATAATAAGGATGATAAAAAAAATTACGCCAAGAAAGGGATGAAAAGGATTTAAAAAAATGATAATATATCCAATGAGAAAGGAATGATACAGATAATAACACAAAGATAATTAAGATAAGCTTAGAGATCATGATAGTAATAAGCCAAGGATCCTGACGATAAGCAAGACAGGGCGGTGTGTTCATTACGGTATATCATCGTGCGTAGAAGTAGCTTTATAAGTACTGTAAGTAGTTTATGAATAGTTTATAAGTGGATGTACCGACTGGTGATTCCGAGGATGGTATTAGTTCGGAGTGGTTGCAGTAATTTGTGAATTGTACGGTAATGTTAAGACAAGTAATTGGCTGCTGAGAAGTGAGCTGTGAGATGAGAGGTTGATTGTTGGAAACTGATGACAATATTGAGGCTGAAGATTTGTAAAAGGTGGTGTTGTCAGGTGTGTTTCTTATTTATATCCAGGGTGTTTGTGTGTGTGTTTAAGGGTGAATGTGTATTAGTGTGTGTGTGTGTGTGTGTGTATGTGTTTGTGTGTGTATGTGTTTGTGTGTGTATGTGTGTGCTTAAGGGTGAATGTGTGTTAATGTGTGTATGTGTGTGTGTATGTGTTTGTGTGTGTATGTGTGTGTGTATGTGTTTGTGTGTGTATGTGTGTGTGTATTTGTGTGTGTGTGTATGTGTATGTGTGTGTGTGTGTGTGTGTGTTTAAGGGAGATTATGTGTTAACGTGTATGTGTGTGTGTGTATGTAAGGGTGACTGTCTGTTAGTGTGTGTGTGTGTGTGTGTTTAATTTGCACACAAAAATCAGTTCATGTGTGTCTCCGCTTGTGCTTATTGCATTTCGTTGTTGAAGAGATTGTTTCACTGTGTATGTCTATGCGTGTTTGTGTTTAGTTCTGTATAGGTGTTGTGTTTGTTGCCTTTCTATGTATGTATGTTCATGTTTTTGAGTGTTTGTGATTGCGCGTTTGTTTGTTTGTATCGTCTGTGTCTGCTTATGAGCGTACCTGAACACACGTCCGAGTGCGTGGGTTATTTAAATCTAATTTTGAAATCTAAATTGAGTCGGTGGAAAAAATAGTCTCAGTTAATAAGGTTTCGTGTTTGCTGATTAAATTTCTGCTTTTTCTCAACTCTTTGAAATCGCTGTTCAACAAAGAACTGGGTGCTGGTTTTAGATACTGTACAAGTGAGATCATCGTCTGCGGTGCCTTCACGGGAGCTTGATACTGAAATATGGGTTGCGTGACCGTAGAGTTTAACAGACAATCGTCCCTGACATATAAAAACGATCGCAGCCGTTTATAATTAAATGAGGGTAATGATAATTACGACGATAATGAAAATCAGGATAACAGTAATAGTATTGATAGCAATAACTGTAATAGTTATGCTAAGGATAATAGCAATAATGATAACGGTATTGGTATTAATAATAATGATATTCCTAATAATGATAATTATGATGATAATAATAATGATGAAAATGTTAATGATTACAATAATATTAATGATAATAATGATAACTATAATAACAGCAATAGCAGTGATAATAGAGATAACTTGTTGTAATCGCTAGCAATAGTATTTGTATGTCAATGATAACAGCTACACCAATTAGGAGTGGAAAAAAACAGGTCATAAAAGAACAAGAAATATCCCAATACCATTAATAAGGATGTTAACAATCACAATAATTAATACAACAGCAACAAAAAAAACTAAACTAACGACAACTAGCCCACCACCCCCCTCCCAAAAAAACGCAACATGACAAACAAAAAAACACACAACTAGCCCCCCCCCCCTAAAATAAAATCTTGCTTTTCTTTGCAGTGGAGATTTTAAAACAAAAGTAAAAATAAAAACAAATAACTCACTCACTCCTGCTTCTTCTCTTTGCAATGAAAGAAAGAAAAAAGTAAAAACAAAAAACAAAAACCTTACCCACTCGTTTCTTCTCTTTACAATGAAAGGAAAAACAAAAACAAAAAAAAACTCACCCACTCCTGTTTCTTCTCTTTGCAATGAAAGAAAGAAAAAAAGAAAAACAAAAACTAAAAAACTCATCCAATCTTGCTTCTTCTCTTTGCAATGAAAAAAGAAAAAAAAAAAAAAAAAACTCACCCACTCGTTTCTTCTCTTTGCAATGAAAGAAAAATATAAAACCAAAACAAAAAACTCACCCCCTCCTGCTTCTTTTCTTTGCAATGAAGAAAAAAACAACAAAGAAAAAAAAAACTCACCCACACGTTTCTTCTCTCTGCAATGAAAGAAAGAAAAAAAATAAAAACAAAACAAAAAACTCACCCCCTCTTTTTCCTTTCCCTTTGCAGTGAAGAGAATCGAGAGCGAGGAACTTGTCTTGAACGGAGTCACAAGGAAAGACATGGGAGCCTACCTGTGCATCGCCTCCAACAAGGTCCCTCCGTCGATAAGCAAACGCATAGTTTTGGAAATACACTGTAAGTTTTTTTTCTTTTTTTTTGTGAGGATGGTGATGGTGGTGATTGATGGTGACTGATGGTGGTGGTGATAAAGGAGGATTTTGTGTGTTTTTTTATGGAATATCGTGTTATTTGCATTACATAGATATAAAGATAGATGGATAGAGGGATGAATAGGTAGATGGATAGAGGGATAGATAGGTAGATGGATAGATAGAGGGATAGATAGATAAATGGATAGATAGATGGATATATAGGTAGATGGATAGATCAATAAATGGATAGATAGAAAGAGGTATAGATAGGTAGATGGATAGATAGATAGGTAGATAGATAGACAGATAGAGGGATAGATAGATAGATAAAAAAGATAGACAGATTAGATAGATAGATTAATTGATGGATAAATAAACAGATAGATAAATAGATAGATGTTTTTTCACCATGTTATTCCATTGGTGTTTTTGTTCGTTTTTTTTTATTACTATCATATAGTTATGTCAATAGTGAGGTTAAGCTCATTTAGTAAAGGTATTAGGATATTTAGAATGATGATATTGTTGTGAGGTAATAGCCAGGAGGTTATTGTGTTTTCAGTAATTTCATGAAATCGGTGTTGGGGTTATTAGTCGTCGTAAAGATAAGATTAATTGGTGATGATTGAATAGTATTGATAGTATTGATGATATTGATAATGAAGATGATGATGATGATGATGGTAATGATTATCCGATAATGATAATGATAGTAATAATACTAATGATAATGAGGATGATAATGGTGATAGTAATGGTAATGAGGAGAAGGGATAGGACGATGATGATAATGATAAGAATTATAGCATTGAAAATGGTGACTATGATAATCATAATCATAAAAATAAGAATGAGAATACTACCGAGAATAATAATAAAAAAAAACATCAACCAAATCGAAACAAAAACACAGTAACCATAACCCCCTTTTCATTCCCTCCCTCCCCCATCAAACCCCCCAACCCCCTCTCCC
>NW_020870094.1:275691-278341 GCF_003789085.1 Penaeus vannamei | reverse complement strand
CCCCCCCCCCTCACACGCTTGAGGAAGAAAGCAAAGAAAAAAATCATCAAAAAAAAAGAAGAGAAAAAGACAAGAACTTTTCATGAGAGTCACAGAAAAAGGGAAAAGGAAGGAGATGAAGGACATACGCGCCTCATTCTTTAAAGCCACGTGGGAATTCTGTTCTTATACAACGTCTTTTCCTTTTTGAACTAACGTCGAAGAGAGAAAAAAATATATATACAAGCAAGAAAAATGAAATAGAACAAGAGAGCCTAACCTCCTTAAAAGGCGGAGTAAGTTATGAAATACAAAGCTTGAACATGAGAAATGACGGTTTCCTTTTTCTTCTTTCTCTCTCTTTCCTTTTATTTTTCTTCTTCTTCTTCTTCTTTTTGTTATCTCTCTTCGTTTTTTTTCGTTTTTTCTCTCCTCTTTCCCTCTTTTTTCGTTTTTTTTCTCTCCCCTTTTTTAAATAGATTTCGCACATTCCCTTATTACGTTTGGCCTCGTTATGTAACATCTTTTCAAATTCAGAAATTACTTGAGCGGTGAAGACTTTTCACCCGCCTCCGCCTCATGAATGTGAAATATTTTTTCTCCTTGAGACAAGCTGTGAAATGAATTACGTTTTGGCGGGGTTTGATTTTCGCGTTTCGCCGCTCCACGACCCCGGAGGCGCTCGCTTCTGCAGGCGATGTCGACACAAGCGAGGGATCCGCGCTGTGGGGTTGCTTGTGTGATAGATAAAAAATGTGTGTTTGGTGTTTGTGTGTATGTATTTTGTGTGTGTGTGTTTGTGTATGTGTGAAAGAGAGAGAAACTAGAGATAGAAAAAAAAGTTTGGTCTATGTGTATATGCATATCAGTGTCAATGTGTAGGTGTATATGTATATGTGTGTTTGTGTGTGTGTCTGTGTGCGTATGTGTGCGCAGGCGGGCGGACATGCTCGCGTGTGTATGTGCCTCAATTTAGGAAAAAAAAAATGTGTATTTGTCTCATGTGTTTAAGAATGTCATTGTGTATGTGTATATGTATATGTATCCGCATGTGCGTGTACGTATATGACACATTCTTCCCTGGAAATACAACCAAGAACTACGAGAGGCGCGCTGACCCGCCCCGCCGCCGTGCCTCCTATGAGGTCAATTCCCTATTCAGCCAAGACCCAAGACGCCAGGCCATCTCGCCCAAGGAAAAGCCAGAGCTAAAGGAAACGCGGAGAAGAACGTCTTGATTGCTGTGCTGTCTGTCTCTTGATCCTCCCTCTCCTTTGAGGACATTTTCATGATGTGGTTCGTCTGTCCTCGTGACCTCAAGGTTTTTCCGCTGGATATTTGGGGTCTTTTAGCTCCACGAAGGATCCCTCGTTTGCGGAATGCAGTGTGATCGATGATGATCGCTCTATCTCAATTCTGAATACGTAAAAAAGTGAATGAATTAAATATATGTTGATTATTGTGTGCGAAATGATAAATTGTGTCGCCAGTGTTAGAGGAAATATACTTAATTCCATAAGTATACCTGAACTTTTTCACTTATACTCCCATAATACAAGTCACACAAATGCAAACATAAACACACAATTTAGAGAGGAAAGCCTATAGAGTAAGCCTTAACGAAAATCAATTCTTTCTCTTCCTCCTTCCTTGTTACCAAACCGCAAATCATTAAAAACCAGACGAGTAAACAACAGAGCAGACAATAAAAAGATGAACCATAGGTTTATCTCAGCGCCCTCTGTGAAGCATTCAAGGTTCGCGGGCTATAAAAGGGCGCAGGCAAGGAACTTTACGAGGTTGTAAGATGATTTTCTGTCCGGGAAACTTTTATGCTGATGTTACGCCTCATCTACGTGAGTATATGCTTGGGGGGAATTTTAACAATCAGTCGATTTTTTTTTTTTTTTTTTTTTTTTTTGAATGTTTAAGGATCTGTTGCTTTTTTCTTTTATTATATTTTACTATTATCTTTACTCAAACATATAATGAGATGAAAACCTGTAAGACATGAACTTACATTTTTCTTTACTAACTATTCCTCCATATAATATAAAATCCTTTTGGGAATTATCAAATTACATCTATGTGTGTGTGTGTGTGTGTGTGTGTGTGTGTGTGTGTGTGTGTGCACGGATGCGTGTATGCTGTTGTATGTACAGACTAACATGGTTACATTCCTTCACTTGAATGTCTATTTCCCCATATAGGAATACCTTCCCTACGACCCAAAAAACAAACAAACAAACAAACAAGCAAAAACCTCGAGAACCGCCGCCTCCAGCGCACGTCCTTCCGCCGACTTCGGGCAAGGTGTTCAATAAGGGTACTCAACGAGATTAAAGTTTCTCCTTGTTCATATAATGCTGTAAATTGTGTTTAGGCTTAAAACAACTGTTTAATCATTCAGCTTCAGTCTCGGTCGAGATAATGCATCAATTAAGAGGATTCTACCGGATTAGCCTCGCACAGGGAGGGAAAACACACGCACCGCTACACTTACGTCCGCTTCAGACTCGCTTTCATATCTTCACGTTGTCTTTCGAAAATGTTCCTTGTTTCTTATATGTTTATCTGTTTAGTTATTCATTTTCTTTTGTCTTGGTAGTTATCGATGTCAGTCGTTTGTGATCAGTTTTTTCTCAGATAGGAGGGGGAAGACACTAAATTT
>NW_020870094.1:268191-270691 GCF_003789085.1 Penaeus vannamei | reverse complement strand
AGGACCAAGAAAAGAAGTTTTGGAAAGAAAGCCTTTTTTTTTATTGCACAAGACAAATATACGTATATAGTATATATACAAATATAGTCTGGTTATCAATTAGGGTTGTCATCCTTACCTCGTGTTGTTCAAAAACATTCCTAAGCTTAGGAGCAATGAAAAAAATCTTCCGTTTCCTTGTTCTTCTTTGCATTTCTTCTACTTTCCTTGTTTAGCAATTAGCACACTTTCATTTCACTGTGGCAGATTCTGTGCTGCCTGTGTGACGAAGAAGTTTTGGATTATTTTGAGAGAAGTCTTCAGAGCTGTTGGCTGTTATTTATATTATTATGATGCATTTGTTGTACTGGATATTCTTTGAAGTACTAAATGAATGTAAATAATTTCGTTTTTACATAGAGTCTGTTTAACCATTTGCCAGATCTTTACTATTTGTATTTTAATGGAATTACAAATTGTTTTTTTTTTCTTTCTTCTTTCTTTTTTCTTTTATTTCTTTTCATTCGATCTATTTTTATTCATTAATCAATTCGCATTTAAACTAGCGGAACTTAAAATTGCGTTTTCTTATTTAGCCGTTAAAATCTAAAATTATGTGCTCCAATACCTTTGTAATATCCATTCATTAACAGTAGGGCATCGTTATCTAAACTCTATCTAAAACTTTTGAGTTTATGATATTTTTTCTTTATCCATTTCTTTATAGATTTGGATATTTTCCTCTCTACAATTCACTAGGCCACTATGCAAGTACCTTAGGATTATTATTTTTCATTTACTTTGAACAGGTAAAGAAACCTTGGGGATTACAAAGTCCGAAAATGCCTACTTTCAAGACACAAGTTCAAATTCCTTTAATAGACCGACTTCGATTAAGCGTTTATCTGTATGAGATCCAATAATGCTTACGCCATTTTTGTTCCTGGTTAAGCAACCTATACCGAGTGTTCATCTACTTGAGAACCACTTAAGATTTAGAGTGATGTCTAACTTGGATCTGAACTTATGGAACTCGGTCTTCATCCTCATCACTTTCTATGATATGTTCTCTCTCTCTCTCTCCTCTCTCCTCTCTCTCTCTCTCTCCTCTCTCTCTCTCTCTCTCTCTCTTTTTTTTTTTTTTTTTTTTTTTTTTTTTTTTTTTTTACTTGATTTATTTTATTTTTTTATTTTTTATATATACATTGCTCAGTCAGGAGTTTCAGTAGGACTACTGAGAACTATCTTTGACATGTACATTCACTAATTGAAACTAAGACATCCCAAATACCCAAATACGCATACACGTATATACATTCTACAAATCTTTTTACATTTTATGGTTGTTTGATCCAAGCATTTACAGCAGACTTAAAGGTGTGTAATGAGGTGGTGCGGTGAAGCTGAGTCTGCTGTACTAGGTGGTTCCACATTCGTGTGTAGCGCGGGAGGAAGGAGCGGAGGAAGGTTTCCGTCCTGGCGAAAGGGACGACGAGTTGGTCATCCCCGGTGGCGGCAACGCGGGTGGCGTGGCCGTGTGGTTGAGACCAGGGCTGGCGGAGTGCAGTCAGGTGCGGGGCGCTCTGCTTGTGAGTCTTGTAGATGACACACAGACCTGCCACATCACGACGTTGCTGTAGGGGCTGCATGAGGGGAGACGATTGGTTGGCGGGCCTTCAAACATATCAAGCTTTGCCTTTGCTGAATCTTGTCAAGAAGGCCTAAATATGAAGGGGCAGGATGACCAGGTGAGAGGGGCATACTCCATGAGGGAGCGACTTGAGCTGCATATAAGGTGAGATTCCCTGGGAATCGAGATGTGATATCCGCCGGACACAATTAAGTTTCCAGGCGGCTTTCCTGGCTATGGTCTTGACGTGGCCAGTGAAGGTCAGGGCGCTGTTCATTTCCACGCCCAGTATGGAGATGGAAGCCTGCAGGGGCAGCGCCCTCCCATCAAGCAAAATAGTAGGGATGGGAGTGTCAAGGGGACTGTGTCTTCGGGAGACCAGCATTACCTGCGTCTTCTCGGGAGCGAGATCCACTTGCCATCGGCGCCCCCATACGATGATGGTTTGTAGGACCTGGTTGATGTGTGCGACTGTCGCGCGGTGGTCACTACTGTCGCAGGGGAATGTCAGGGTGCAGTCATCGGCGTATGCATATGCCTCTGGAATGAGCTGCAGCGTCGTTAAAAAAGACATTCCAGAGGAGAGGGCCGAGAACACTACCCTGTGGTACACTGGCATGGATGGAATGTTCGTCAGATGTTTGCCCGTTCATGACCACTCTGAGGAATCTGCCCTGCAGGTAGTCTTGGAGCAGGTGGAGCAGATGACCGCGGATACCCAAGCTGTTTAGCTTGGTGATGAGGCCGCGATGCCACACCCTGTCAAATGCTCCCGCTATGTCGAGAGCAATGATGGTGTCCTTTCCTCGGTCTAGGGACTTTTGCCAGGACGAAATGGACGAGGTTTCCCTGATTTCCACCAGTTTGCTGTCACATCACTGGAGGCCACTT
>NW_020870094.1:260691-263191 GCF_003789085.1 Penaeus vannamei | reverse complement strand
TGATTTAGTATAATGCTTTTGTTGTTGCTTGACAGCTTATACCTTGAACAGTTCTAGATACTGCTTTCCTCTTTTACTGCTAATCTGTGGCATCTCGCCCACTCATAAATCCCATACTATTATCACTCTATTATCTTACAGAGAGAGGGAAGTTCGAACACGGAATCGCAATAGACGTTGCCTACAGCGTCCCGCATAGCCGTGCATTGCTCGCCTTCGTCGAACAGTTCCGGCCCCCACGGGATGGAACTGTTTTCGAAGGCCCGCCCCTGCTGGTCAATCCACGTTTCGTTGCTATCCTATTTGGGAAGAGATTTGTGTGTTTGCTTTATATTTTGTAGCCATAGTTTGATAAATGTGTTAACATGATAAATGTTTTGTATTCACAGTTTGATAAATGTGTTAATGTGATAAATGTTAGTTGTATACCTTGGAGGTCAAGACAATCTACGAATCTGTAGCTATAACATCAATGCGCGTACACGCATCAATATAAAATATACAGCAATTGTTACATTGTGTTTCACACCTTAAACAAAAGTCCCAAATTTCTTACTTTCTGCAAGCCCAAGTAGAATCCGTCTTTTCCATAGAAGTCCCTTACACTCAGCATCCACTCAACATCCTCATCGTAGGTCAGAATGCCCTTAACCTTGAGGCAGAGATCCCGAGCTTCAAACCAGCTCTGCGGGCCGACGTCCAGGAGCACGTAGAGGAAGCCGCGAAGCATCACGGCAGCGACGAAGGTCTGCACGCTGGCTTGGGAGCTTGGGAAGGAGCTGGGTTTGAAGGAATCGTGGAAGCTGCACAGCTTCTGTTCGGGCGCCCAGGACCATAATAGGCATCCTGCATTTCGGCAGCGGACACCGCACCTGGCATGACGGTAAATAATTCAGCGTTTCATTTCCAATGGTACTTCGGGTCGGGTCGTGTGGTTCCAGTTTTATCTTCCTGGGATGAGGGGCAGATCGCGAATATCAAAGGCTAATGTTAGACATTAGTTTCACAAGTACTATATGCACTGATTTCAATGTAGACTAGTATATGTATTAAAATTGCAGATATAAACAATCAAACCGGTATATTTGCATCGAATATATATATATATGTGTGTGTGTGTGTCTGTGTTTGAATGTATACGGAAACGCAGCCAAATTGTAAATTATAAATAAACGTTACGTTTTCAACTCGTCAAGAGTTCCCCTCTCTCTCCCCCCCCCCCCTCTCCCCCCCTCTCTCTCTCTCTCTCTCTCTCTCTCTCTCTCTCTCTCTCTCTCTCTCTCTCTCTCTCTCCCTCTCCTTTTCCCCTACCCCTACCTCCTCCTCATCCCCCTCTCCTCCTCCTCACCCCCTCTCCTCTTCCCCTACCCCTTCCTCCTCTTCCCCTACCCCTTCCTCCTCCTACATATGAAGCAAATAACCATTTTTACAAGAATTGAATCGGGTCCCGAGTCTAAGGCCAAAGACTCGATGTGGGGCTTTCCTTATCAAGGACGATGCAAGGTCATCCAGGGTCACCTGGCCAGCAGAAAGGTAGGAATTTGGCGATTTTTTAATCAACACAACTTCCAACGTTTTTCTTCCAACGTTTTTCTTTCCGATTTATTAACTGATTTTGCCTTCCCATGTATGTATACACGTATGTGTGTACGAGTTTGTGTGTATGTATGCATGTATGTACAAATATGTGCATATATGTGTGCGTGCATTTCGCATCCCAGAACGGCAACTGACGGCGTGGCGGCGGCGGCGGCGAGGGCCTCGAGGGTCGCGTTGGCTTCCCCGCCGACCCGCAGGTAGGCAGCCGGTCCCCCAAGGGCGCCGCGTGGCACCCCGCCCGCGACGACCACCAGCAACCACCTCGCTAAGTACGACCACATCGTACTCGAGATATGAGCTGGGGATGTAGATGCTTTGTGAATTATTTTGGATCTTTAAAATGATCTTGAAACTATTTCCCAAGTATATCAATATGCATTAATATTTCTCAACCCATCTATCTGCCTATATATGTCTATCTATTTATCTATACATTAAAATAATTCATATATGTATATATATGTATGTGTGTTTTATATACATATATGTCTGCATTTTATATATATATATATATATATATATATATATATATATATATATATATATATATATATATATATATATATATGTGTGTGTGTGTGTGTGTGTGTGTGTGTGTGTGTGTGTATGTGTGTGTGTATACACATATATATGTGTATATATATATATATATATATATATATATATATATATATATGTGTGGTGTGTGTGTGTGTGTGTGTGTGTGTGTGTGTGTGTGTGTGTGTGTGTGTGTGTGTGCGTATACATATACATATACATACTGTATATACACATACACCTACATGTATATATACCTGTATATACAAACAAGCTCTCTCCCATACACACCCGCACACACACAAACACACACATACATACATACACAGAGACAGTGTCTATGTGTGTGGACGCGGGAGCCTGT
>NW_020870094.1:241946-246946 GCF_003789085.1 Penaeus vannamei | reverse complement strand
TAATAATTAATATTATAATATATTATATATAATAATAGTAATGTAATAATATTAATAATAATAATAATAATGATAATGATAATAGTATGTGAATAATAATGATAATAATGGTAATGTAATAATAGTAATGATGATGATAATAATAATAATAGCAATGATAACAGTAATAATGATAATATATAATAATAATAATAATAATAATAATAATAATAATAATAAAATAATATATAATAATAATAATAAAAATATAACAATATAGAGGGATATGCAGAGGATTAATCAGATAGATCAAATTGGATAATCACTTCATACTTCTGGATAAATGGATTAAAGAGATCGCAAGGCTAAAGCTTCCTGGCTGCTGGTTGACGGGCAGACAGAACTTAATTTCGGACTGAGTAAGAATCCTTTGCTACGAGTGATTAGATTTTTGATCTGGGAAAAAAAAAATCGATTGGCGAGTAGATGACAGATTTCTATGGAAACACTATGCATTATTGGTTGTGGAAGGACAACGTGTACCAAGATCGTTATATGGGTATATAGTTCCATGAAAGAGTGACACAAAGTGAAATGTATTTGTGTAAACTAGCACGGACTAAATAATGTTCATTAAACGGGCTAATGACAACAAGATCTATATTTAGGATCAGTCAAATCATTTCATGCATAAACAATTGTCATCTCACTTAATTGGATTCTCATTTTAGAACATGGACAACATTTTTCACATCAAAAAAGAAAAACATATAGAACAGGACAATCGAGTGGAATGTGTCATGGTCTCTCCCAACAACGCCATAAAGAGAATTAGAAATGTATACATGTATTGAAATGTATAGAAATAACAAAATGTTGTATATCTGTCTGTATGTTTACATTTATTTCTATATGTCTATATCTATTTCTATATATCTATATCTATGTATCTATATCTATTTCTATATCTATATATTTATACTTATTTCTATATCTATAAATGAATATCTATTACACTATCTATATATCTTCATAATTGGGTTACGGCTTTTGACCTTCATAAATGTACAAAGGTTCTTTTATACACCTTTTTTTGTGCAATAAAAATGTAAAGCCTATGAATACTGTTCCACCGTGTTCTGAGTTCACAGATGAAAAATCACCGAGATTTTACTTTCTACGAATTTCGGCAACCTGTAACCCGAACGTTATTGATAGCTCGTAAATATACGTTTCTAAGGCATTTACATCAATCTAACATTTGGTATTACAGCACAGAGGCTATTCCATCATCTTGTGACGAGCGAAAGCCCCCAAAACCTTATAAATACCTGAATGGAGTACAAAGGTGGCTTTATGAGTTCACTAGAAAGGGTTACAGAGACGATAAGAAATACACTGCTCATGTTATCGTTATCCTACCCTTTTCACATTGACAGGGGAGTATAGCGAAACAATATCATGGAATTTGATATTTAAAATGAAAATGTTGCTATTTGAGTATAGCACGTATTACTGGGAGCTATAAAGGACTGTATTAATAGGCCATCCTGCACATTTTCCCCTGCTATGAAAAACTGTCCTCACATACTTTGGGAATATTTCCTCATGTACTGAAATGATACCATCCAAATATATACTGTAGGTGCGTGTGTATTTTCTATATTTTTCCATAACTTGTCTGGTACACCCAATGGGTTTTCACTTCTCGGCTGGTATTTTTGGCTCTAGGTCTTGAGTACCAATCCATACACAGTTCTTAGACATACACTTTCCACATTCATACAAGACAGTGTATTTAGAAATTGTCTTCTAACATGGTATAGCATTTTAAAAAAGTTAATAGATTTTTCCTTTTAACGTTTGCAGTTTGATAGTTCCATTATGTTCTGTATGCTGTCACATAGTCATAAAGAAATCATAAACGAAAATGGAAACTCTGGACATGAAAGTTGCCAGAATTTCCAACACTATCGGCACTTGTCAGCCTTTTTCCATTTATGTTTAGACTCTCCGTCGGCTCCGATGTGTTTTTTCTTTCTTTCTTTCTTCCTTTCTTTTCTTGTTTTCCTTTTTCTTATCCATCTCCGTTCCTGATCTTTGCCTTTGTTGATATTAGGTAAAATTCCTCAGGCTTCGTCTCTTTTTTTCTTTTCTTTTCTTTTTTCTCCTTCCAAACTGAGATGGAGTCATAAAAGGCAGCCATGAACTCCCACAACCTTGTTTTCCTTAATTGAACATTTTCACTAAGTATTATTCTGCAAGGCTATAAACTCATCTCGGGTCTGTGATGAATGGCTACGTAGCTCAATACCTTGCAGTGATCTATTTCGGTGCTATTTTCACGGACACTGAATGTTTCAAAATGTTCATGTGTCTCCCTTTTTTTTTTTTTTTTTTTTTTTTTGCTTTGTCTTTAACAGGAACATGGCCTAGTGCTTGTCTAGTTTGAAAAATAAATCAAGGCTTTTAAGAATGATGTATCAACATCTATGCTCTGTAAAAAGTATAATATTAAGCGTTATGAGGTTTCATATGTCTTCAGTTATACTATGGGGAAATACCATTGTTAAACGGTGTGCTTGTCCTGCCTCAGAAGACAAAAAGTGAGGCTTTAAGAGTTCAGTGATTTTTAGACTACGATGAAAAGAGAATTTTGCACAAAAAGGGATGTTTGAACGTTCCTGTAATTCAATCATCTTCATAAAGAGCAAAAATAAATAAATAAATAAATAAATAAATAAATAGCATTTCAACACACGGGTATTATTTTTGAAAGACCCTCTTAAAGCAAGATATAATAAAAAACAGACCTTTTTTCTTTCAGTGGACTAGTACATCGTTACTTTAATTTTTCAAGAACAGCATTATATTTTTTTCATCGTTTGCCTGCTGGATTATATAAGAAAATACTGAAGTATCATATAAAAGTTTGGCATTACAGAACATTGAGAAGTTAGTATAAACAAACATCAGTATCGATGTTTTCTTTTCCACTTTCCTTTTACTTGCAATTTATTTTTACTACCGATGCATAACGACCACTGCGGTTAAGTAATTGTAGATGTTCTGACCAAGATGACTGTTAAAATATCGTCACTGATAAGAGCAGTTACCCTATCAATTACTCTTGGTTTTATTAAAATGTTGGTTGTGTATGAATTCCACACTTTGTCGCGAGAACTACTTCATATCTTAACTTTGTATTTACATTGCATAATACAAGAACGAAGGAAATTCTATATGGGAAGGTGATAAGCCAGATGTAAACTGGAAGCTAAGTGTTTTGGAGAAGGAAAATCATCGAGGGAAATAGAGAACTAATCCTACTAACGAGTACATAACACAGTTTTATATATTTAGCTGACTACTAACGAGTACATGAAATATTTATCATAAAATCAGCAATATTTATTTTCCGCTACTTGTGTCTTTTCACTTAGTGTAAACAAGTTACTAGAAAATAAAACAAAACAAAAAATCCATAGGATCAGTACGGTTACCTTGAAGACTTTTTCGCTATGTAAACAACGATCATGATTCAACCGGGAGCCCAGACTGGTTCGGATTCCATACGAGGATGCAAGTAACTCAGACATAGAGCTACCAACTTGTGAGTTCAATTTTTCTTGGCAGCAAAAACACTCGAGTAGATCTATGTAGGTTGCTATAAAAACACTCGCAGATCTGGTCATCACTAAAGCGTCACTTTTCACAGATATCGGTGTCAGTCACTTTTCTTGTATAAACAACCGCCTTCTGTCATTTTCAAAGGATATCATAGAAAGATTTAACCTAAACGAATCTGTCAAAACAAACATCATATCATAAGCGACTGGGAAGGACCCTAGAGAGAGAGTAGAGAGAGAGAGAGAGAGAGAGAGAGAGAGAGAGAGAGAGGAGAGAGAGAGAGAGAGAGAGAGAGAGAGAGAGAGAGAGAGAGAGAGAGAGAGAGAGAGAGAGAGAGAGAGAGAGAGAGAGAGAGAGAGAGAGAGAGAGAGAGAGAGAGAGAATTTTTTTTTTCTCCCACATTGATACCAATTGTATCGTCTCACTCCGGGATTTTACGATTTCATTAAGATCACTCTAATAAAGCGAAACACCAACGTCAATGCAATCTTTTTAAGTTGACAAAACTATCGGAGCGAAAATAATAAGCTCCATTTAAAATCATGTACCTCAAGTTTTGTCCGATAAAGCGCAGACTAAATAAAAACACGCTCGGCAGCCAGGGAATAGGGACAATTTTCGTTAAACTGCATTTACGATTAGTTGTAATAACCTAGAGCAGCGATGTTCAACACGTGATGATGATGATGATGATGATGATGATGATGATGATGATGATGATGATGATGATGATGATGATTGTGTTATTGCAATGACTGAAATAGAATTATTAGCCTGTGAAATTGTGATCGCCATGAAGGAAAATGACGCCATATATAATTTGTTACCATTAGTACCACCATCTAAAATCTGAAATGTAACATTACGTACAAGTACACACTACTAGTTTCAGTAACGTAATCCCGGAAAGACAGGTATGAACCTTTGTTGGCCCTCAAGATGGTAGCTGAAGCAAAAGTCGGCCCGCGAAGGGTATTAAGTTTGACACACCTGACCCAGAGTGTACAATCAGAATAGTTTTATTATAAAATGATTATAGTTCTAAAATGATGGCGGATGGCCCGTAGCCAACTATGCCCCCATCACACTTCATCGTTGTTATAAGAGGGATAGATACCAATTAAGAAACACTGATGCACAGTTGGATTTATAGTGTTTGTTATAGATACGTTAAACAGCTGTTTATAAGAGAAAAAAATATATATCATTCAGATGTGGCCCGTAATATAAATAAATAAATGCAACATCAGGCTTTTATGACGAAAATTATTACATTGGGTAAAAATGCTAAAGACAAATGTTAATGGTAATAACAAACATCATGAATCGTGATTTTTTGTTCAAATATGAGATTTGTTGGTGTACCCTGGTAAAATGCAATTATGGGCAAC
>NW_020870094.1:219446-236946 GCF_003789085.1 Penaeus vannamei | reverse complement strand
TCCTTCTAAGGGATGTAAGGATATATAATTTAAAAGTAAGGAATATACATTTTGTTTTGTGTGAGGTTTTTATGGAGGGGATGATTAGTTAGGCATTAGATTGTGATGGTGCTTTCCAAATGAAAATGAGCTTTGTAAAATTTGATATGTTCATTGCAATTACTGTTTTAAACTAATTTTAATTTTGCTTATGTTTGGGGTTTGTTGTGAATGTAACTGAGAAATGTTGATGTAATACATATATAGTTGGCCTCACTTCCTTTTTATATAAAGTTTGAATATGGAGGTAACAATTGCATATACAGTGCTTCAGCAAGACCAGATATGGTTTTCTTATTTAATAGAAATAATAGTTGGTTTAAGTTAGAGAGAGAGACAGACAAACAGACAGACAGACAGAATTAAGATTTCTATAACCCCTGAAATTTAAAAATATATATACATATATCAGTTTTGAAGGAGGGTTAGCATCTAAAACTTTTTTTCATAAGATACGATTCTTGGCTAATTGAATGCAATGTAAAATCAAGAAATCTCCTGTTGTGCCAAAATTAGTCATTCTTAGTTCTGTTATTCTTGAAAAGTCAAAATATGAGAGCCTGATGTCAACTAGTATTTCATAAGAAAATATCAATGAATGAATAGATAAAAGAAATTTTCAACATTATGATGATAGTGGTAGTACTAGTAGTTGTAGTATTAAGTTATTGGAGACTCAGCTTTTTTCATACAAATCATACAATTTTATGAAGTCATGTATGGTAAATATATGTTAATTAATTTTCACATCTCCACTTCACAGCTTGAGAAGTTCGTTGCATACGGATTCTTTCAGTGTGCCGACTCCTTCTTCTTCGTGTTCACCTTCTTACCCATTAGATTCTCCTTGGCCCTTTTTGGCCTCTTGACCCGACCATTCAGGAAGTTGTTTGGGTAAGAGTTTTCTTAGTAATCTTCCATATCATCCTCCTCCTCCTGATCCTACCTCTTTTTTTCTTTTCTTCTTTGCTTTCTTCCTTTCTTTCTTTCCATTTTTTGCTCTTCATTTCCTTTTTTTTTCACTGTGCTATTATATGAATTTATACTTGACCTTTTTTTTTTATAATTTTTTAAATTTTAAGCTATCAATCAAGGCAACATTGATTTTAGGTAAAACTTTTTAGATCTGTACAATTGCAGTGGCTTACACATAGATGATTAATTTTTGCTTGACCATAAAATTAAGTCCAGTCGTAATAATCATTATTCAATTCATACCACACAAAAAACTAAAATCCACAAAATCTCAGCACACGTTGTTCAACTCAGGCTTCAAAATGACCCATTTTCCTCCCCAGGCTGTACTTCAACAAGAATCGTCGCATCCTGAAGCCAGCAGAGATTGTGGACCTGCTGAAGGGTGTGATGGTGCTCGTCTGCTGTTACCTGATGGGATATATTGACTCCTCTGTGTGTTACCATATCATCAAGACACAGTCCACCATCAAACTGTACCTGTTCTTCAACATGCTAGAGATAGCTGACAGGTGAGTGCCTAACTAGAGAGGTAGATGCTTTTTCTATTTTATTTCTCTCTTTCTATGTGTTTTTCAGTCCTTTTCTTCTTTTTCTCTTCCGCCGTTTCCTTCACCTCCTCCTCCTCCACCTCAAGCCTCATCATTTACATCACTACCACCTCAACCAATGCCATCTCTTATCTTCTCCGCCTCTGCCACCTCCATCTCTACCTCGACCCCCTCCACTTCCACATCTTCCTTCAACACCTTTACTATGTGCAAAAAAATACAGAATTATTACAATTAAAAAGTAAAGTTGGCTAAACATACTTTCCACTTTCACACAGACTCATGTCAGCCTTTGGCCAAGACACCCTCGATGCTCTCTTCTGGACAGCGACAGAACCCCGAGGCAAGAAGCGAGAACACTTTGGGGTTCTGTTCCACTTGATTGTTGCAACAGCTTATGTTGCTTTGCATTCAACCATTGTCCTGCTACAAGCTCTGACACTCAATGTTGCTATCAATTCGGACAATAAAGGCTTGTTGACTATAGTTATCTCAAACAACGTAAGTATCTGTTAACAGCTTCTTTCAGAATTGCTATCAAACAATTTTATTATTTTTTTGTTTTGTTTTTTAAGCCCTGAAATAAGATAATAAGCTTGCATGCATGTATGCATGTCAAAATATATGAAATTGATATTATGTAGTTGTTATGATTATGGTATCATTAACAGCATTTACATTTTACATTTTGATAATTTTTTGTAATAAACTGATTTTTGGAAAGCAAATGCAATCATTGCTACTTTAGGGTTTGGATAACACTAATATACCGTAATATGAAATCATGATTTTGAGTTGCTATCTGGTTCCAGTTTTGCAAATGTTAAGAAAGATATGAATTATTGACTGATTGGATCTGGTTTACATAACAGTCGCGTCATAAAAAAATTGGCTGAGAGCGGGTGACAGGAATCTATTGTTATGGGAAATTTTGGTTGATAACCAGGCTGATATCATACAATATGCTGTTATAAAAAATTCAGCTGAATGCTGGGATGAAAGGAAAGACTTACTGTGAGTGCACAAAGTTCTTAAAGGAAGATTAGACTCATTGAGTATTTAGGAAGGGGCTCTTGCATTATTTCCAATGGTAAACAAGGGTGGAATGTACCATTCATGAGCCATGACTGGAATAACACCAGCTCCAAGAAGTAAACCATTTCCATGCTTTTCATGCCTATGATTCTATTCTAGATTGATTGATTGTTACATAAAATTTGTTAATATGAAAATATTAAACAGTGACAAATAACTAAATGTTATTTATAGTTGTAGCATAGAGAAGTATACTACATTAAGAGACAATAATGAGTCTGTTCAGGGAAAGCTCTCTATCACCATTATGATCTGGCATATCAAATGACAAGTATATAACTTGGAAAATGGCAAAAAGGCAAAAAATGCTTATGCAGAAAAAGAGATCATGACATTGCAAAATGGCAGCAAGGAGTCTTGATACCAGTGTTGATGTGGGATGGGCCTACAAGCCACACACCAGGAAGAATTGCCACAAGTAAATATAATGCTCAGATTTTGGGCCACTTGCTTTGTTAACTCTGACTATCACTTCACAAAAGAGGAAGGATGGAGAGTACACAACCATCACAGTGACGGGGAAAGCAAGGGTCAGGTTGACCCTTTAAGGAACAGTACATAAAAATGTTTATTAGGAATAGTGCAGAATAGAAGCAAAGATGCAGTTGACACATTGGTTATCAGTAATGACAGGTTGATGTTGATAATTTTATAATTAACAGGTTGCTGAGGATGATTCTTTCAAATGAAGCAAAGTTTTTCCTACAGGTTGTCTTCATCCAGTTAATACCAACCTCTAAACTGTATTTTTGTCCCAATAAAAAGAAATGCAAGTCATTCAACTGATATAAAATCATCACAATGAATCCTTCATCCAATCTTTCAGTTTGTAGAGCTGAAAGGAGCTGTGTTCAAGAAGTTTGACAGAAACAACCTTCTACAAATATCATGCAGCGACGTGCGAGAGAGATTCCACATCTGCGTTCTCCTCTTGGTGGTTGTAATCCAAACCATGAAGGAGTACGCATGGAAGGAAGGTACGTTTTCTTTCCAGTTTGATTTTGCTCTCTAAGAAAGGAGTTAGCCTTTGTGTTGTAATTATTATTTCCTTTTAGTTTCCTTTTCATTTGGTATATTGTGTGGTTACTGGTTGATTGATTCATTCATTTGTTCATTTCCATTAGTATTGGAGAAAAATAGTTTATACGAGGACATATTTACAATTGCTGTTAAGTATAAATATGATCACTGCTGTAAAAAATATTTTTTACTCATTGTATAAGCATGAAATGTTCATGCAAATGCATCTATCTTACAGACTTTTTTTTTAAGTTTTGGAAATCAAAATCTGTTTGATTAGATATTATTCTGCTTAATGATGTGTGTTCCATTAAAACATGTATTTTAAGCTAATGATTTCATCTTTGTTCAATAGTAATTATGATATTGTGTGTTGCAGTTACCACAAGTGACAGCTCATTTGATTTACAATGTCAAGTATTTTATTGTAAAAAGTCAGTGGTCTACAGTAAGCTTTAATCCTTTAACATTTTTCATTTTAATTCATGATTGTGATTACTGAAATGCTCATAATATTGATGGAAGGGACCATTCTTAGTGCCCAAGATTTTATGAATTTTCAAAATTGGGATAAAGTCTTTTTTCTTCTCTACTCAAAAAATATGGCTTATATTGAAGAAGGTATTGTAGGAACACTATTCTGCTTGAACATTACTTAGCAATTACCTTAATTCAATTATTTTTTATATTGTAGCTACACCAATATATATATATAGAGAGAGAGAGAGTGTGTGCGTGCGTGCATGCATGTGTGTGTGTGTGCGTGCGTGCGTGCATGCATGCGTGTGTACGTGCGTACATGCATGCATGCGTATGTGCGTGCATGCATACGTGCATGCGTGTGTATCAGCCATATTCTAAACCACAAACCAAAGGCCACAATGCACTCACACCTCTCATCCATAACTATAAGGTTTATTTTCACTATCCTGTAAAAGGTGGGCAGAAGTCAAGTGACACAGACTCTACCTCAGCCTCCCCCAATGTGCAAGGAATAGTTAGGATCTGAATCACTGGCAATATCAGAGAAGCTCAAACTCCCAGGCACAATATGATTTCTTCAGTATGACATTGTTAAAAATTGGTCTTTTAAAAGTTGAAAGGATTTTCAAAGATTTAGCACTTTTGAAAGGATATTAAGATTTGTTAAACATGGATAACATTCTGGTTGAAGTCAAGTGTAATATTTCGTATACGGGAGAGGTAATAAGAATTAGGGATAGATTTCTAGGTCATACATATTTTAGATTCGGTTAGAGTGCCTTCAGCAGATGTAGTAGCATCATTAAATGTATAATTCTGTGTGTAATCTTGTTGTTTTAAGTCTTTTTTCTTTCTTTCTTTCTTTTTTTTAATTTTTTTTCGAACCATAATTATATGACTGTTTGTGAAAGAATTATAAATTATTTTGAAGTAAACCAGTATTCCACCTACTATTTTCTCATTTCATCACTGTAATTCCAGACCGCTTTTGGATTCTGCTGCCTGATTGCTTACTCGTGTGCGGCACAGAAGTACTGGTGGACTGGCTGAAGCATGCGTTCATCACTAGGTTCAATGACATTGCTGCAGATGCCTACAAGGATTACACAGTTCTTCTGGCTTCGGATCTCATCATGTGCAAACAGAAATATGTACGTTTTTGTGGTATTATGTTTCTGTAAGGATATACAATGTACAATGTTTCTTGTGGTAAGATATTCATATTTGTAATTTAATTATGATTGAAGCTCTCCAAGAGCTGGAAAAATACGAGGAATGCAGCAATGCACACTCCTTAGTATTAACCCCATATATTGAATAGTTGGTTGAACCATAGTAAATTAATTGTAATTTTTATGATCTCATGATATTTTCCGGGTTTGATCAGAAAAGTCTAGATATAATGGAGATTTTCTTTGATAATTAATATGGTATATGAGGTGGTTAATTGTATGATATAGTCCACAATGCACCTTTAATTGCATGTATCTTGTTGTTTTGAACTTGAAAGTTTTCATTTATAAAATCTTAGTAACATACCTAGCTCAATAGACTTTGTAAGTTCTAAATACAAATGTAACTTTTTAATCATGCTTTATGTAATGCCAAAAAAATGAAGAAATGTGGTAACAGCAAAATCAGTATCCTTTCAACATATAATTGATATTGTGAAGATACCACATAATTCTTCTTCTTCTTCTTCTTCTTTCTTCTTTTTTCTTCTTCTTTCTTCTTCTTCTTCTCTTCTTCTTCTTCTTCTTTCTTCTTCTTCTTCTTCTTTTCTTCTTCTTCTTCTTCTTCTTCTTCTTCTTCTTCTTCCAGTATTATCCAGATGACACCAGGGATGGCATGTACATACATACCATGCCCATCCACTGTGGGTTTAGTTTATCAATTGTTTTTACAATAGAAGGCTCCACAAAGTACTCAGTCACAAAGGAGTCAATTACTAGTATTATCTATCTTGCCATTTACCCTTTCCTTGAGTTTTGGAAATATTCTCTTATACTGCTATTAGCAATGTTAATGACATTATGATAATTGTAATGTCTATAATAATAATAATAGCATCAATGATATAACAAGATCTACTAATTGATTCCTTGGTAGCTGAGCACTTGTAGAGCCATCTTTATTAGAGACATCACAAAAAAAAAACTGAAGTCAACATTGCATTTACCCAGCAGCAATAGGTTAATATTCTCTTCCCTGGTCTTTTTTCACTCTTCAGCAATAATTCTTGCCAGTTTTTCTTAACTGACACATCTTTCAATGAAACTATTGCAGGCATATTCTGACCACAGCGACCTCGTGGCTCGTAGGATGGGTTTCATTCCTCTCCCACTCGGAGTTGTGATGTACAGGATCCTAAGCCAGTCTATACGCCTCAGCAACCCTGCATCCTATCTTATCCTGCTCCTTGGATTTTTATGCCTCTTATCATTCAGGTAATTCTTGGATATGAATTTATGGACTGTATGATATAATATTCCTTTGTATTTTACATTTTGGTATTGGATAGATGGAAAGTGATAAATATTTGTTGCTATAAACTGTCTATGACATGTTCTCTATCTTTCTGCAGGGTTCTCAATGGTGTAATTATTCTGGGAAAAGCTTGTCAGCTCATAGAAAGTGCTGAGAAACGATCGTCAGGAAGTACATCCACAACTGAGACTACTGATAAGAAAAAGGAAAGCGACACTTGCATCAGTGGTGCAAAAGTCAACCAGAACAAAGAGGAGCCTCAGAAAGTGGAAGCTGCTACTAGCCCTATCAGAGGATGGAGCCTTCCACCTCCCCTGTCAACAGTGAGAGACAAACTCACGCCCAAGTCCCTCACCCCAACACCTGAAATGACAACACCGGTATCTGCTTCCATGGGCTCATCACCATCATCAACAGGTCCGCCAAGAAGTGGTTCCCTGGATTTTCTGGGAGAGTCTAAGAAGGGTCTTATGGCCAATAGTATGGTTAATCTGTCTAGTGTAGGGATCAATGAAGGACCCTACACGAGTGATGTGACACGTCAGTACTGGCTTCAGCATTCCCTAGAGAGCATTGTCTCTGCAGACAGCTCAGACGTTGTTGACAGCTCCTTGGAACAACAGCCTTCGTCTCAGCCTCAAACACCTTGTGTGTCTTCAGTAGCTGGTGTGGCTCCAATACCCGAAGATCACACAGAAAGAATTCAGGCCTTAGAAGAGAACTCAAAGACCAGTCCTTCAAAAAATATGGATGTAGAAATACTTCCCGAAGAAGTGAGAAAGGCTAAGAGACCTCCCTTCTTGTCCTGTGATTCCTTAAGATACCGAGGTTCCACTGACACCGGGGACTTGTTATGAATTGGTAGTTATTTTTATTTTTGTTTATTATTATTATTGTCTGGAAATTGGAGACTGGTACAAATGTTTATTCACCCTATAGTTTGAGATGGACCAAAATTTCATGGATGCAGAACTTTATAGATTGAAAAGTATAACATTTTTTAAAAACCTGGCTGTTATCATGCTCTGATCTGAGGTTCTCATTTTGTACATGTAAATAGTTAATGGTCTAAGTTCAAAGGAGCTCAGATAGTCTTGATATATATGAAATTATATTCTGCATAAAGTTTTAAAGAGTGACTGATTTCTAAGCAGCCTTCTTTTATACATCACTTACCCTCAGAATTGATTTTAGAATACTGTTGCAGATATTAAGCCATTTTTGCATTTCATCAGTTATACATCTTTAGAGTGCTAGCAGTGTTATTTCATTGAGGAACCTCTTCCATATTTAGGTGTAAAACATTATCTCTGGAAAGTGAAGTACAAGACAAGAATTTTTGTTATTCATGCTATGAAACAAAAGCCATTTTCAATTACATTTTTCTTTAGTTATACATATTTTCTTCAGATAGGCAAAAATGTAGAACTTTATTTTTAGTATTTGAACAGTTTGTACAGTATGAAAACTTGCCATCATAAGACAGAAGTGAGATATCATTTACCAAATAAGTTTACTTTGTTCAGCTCATAGAACTTCAGTATGCATTTTGTATCGCATGAATACAAACTATAATCACTCGTCCTCCATGAGTGTAAAACTATACCAGTGTTGGTTCAAAAACTAATAATAAGGCTGTTCATGATAACTTAGTAGTCCATTAATTAATCTATTTATTTTTTTTACCATTTGTGACTGATTTACAATTTCACTCATTTTGTAACTAGTTTCAGTATTAGAATGTTAATAGGAAGACAGCTTTCCTGTTAACAGCTTTATTTATTTACTTGTTTTTTCTTCTTCTATTTTAGAAATATCTATTTTAGGCATAAAAACATTATTTTTGTTCATTTATTTTGTTGCTACATTATGTCATATTTTTAGTGGATTTTGCAGACATTGTATGCTAGACAGCTATTTGAATATCAACAACACCAGTATAAGAGAAGGTGGCCGTGTGCGCCACAACATTCAACAAATCATTCTACACATTTAAAAAAAAGAGGAAAAAAAATCTATTCCAATAATTGACATATTCATTTGTTAGATATTGTTATCTCCAGTTGCAACGGAAAACAACATGATCATTGTAGCTTTACACTGAAAGTATACACCATCATAATTAGCCATATAACAACTGATATATACACTGACGAGGAAGTTTTCAAATATAGTTCTCCAGCCATTAGAGATAGACTTCCTTGTCATGTAAGACACAGAAACTTAAGAAGCTGTGGCAAGAGGCCTGGTTTTTGGCCAATGATCACTAGGAGTTCGTTATATTACTTTCATATTTACAGTCATTAATAAATAATCTTGATTTGCTTTTCTATTAAGGTATTTGTATTTCCTGACAGGAGCTTTCAAATAAAGCTCGTATTCTTGATTGTTGTGATGATGATTATACCCGAATTAACTCTTTGTTGTATATTTGATATGAAGACAACATGGCATATATTTATATATAGGGCATAAATGTTGGGACAGTTGATGTTACACAAATTTTAGATGTTAAATACTTTGTGATATGCCCATCTAACCTGTAAAGGATTATTAGTATCTTCCAGTAACTTTCAGATATATTGTTCAGGTTTCTTTAAAGTTTGAATGTATAATTTTTTCATAAATTTCTATAATGTTACAGTAGATGTTTGGATGTTTATATTTTATATTACTGTATCATCACTGCTTTGTTTGGCTGTGATCTCTGGAACTAATTTATTTGTTTTGCAGTTATAGGATGGCTTGTGGTATCCACAAATGATTAGAGCTTTTTATGTGAATCATTTATCTTCAACCCTTTCAGGAGGCCATTTAGTAATACCTACTTTTTTTCAACAACACATTGGAAAAAAGGGTAATTTTTTATATATAATTTAATCACATATCTATTTTTTTAGACTCCTATGTCTCTCATAATGATTCCTCATAGATAGCAGTTTCATTTAACACATTTAAATAGAACTTTTACTTCATAGTGAATGTATTATATTAGTAAATTCAAGACTAATACCTAGCAAAGGGTCCAACATTAAAAAGCTCTTTCTTATGGGCAACCTTCATTTTAGGTACAATAAGGGTTACTATCATTCTTTTCATTATGTGATTATTAATAATACACTTATCATATGTACAGCATAGTAGAAATCTAAGTGTCAATATCATTGCACTCCATGACAGAACACATTCATGAATTATCTGTATTATAGATGCTTTATGTATTGCCCTCTTGCACCATAGTACTAAAGATATATTTAGGAAACAAGTTATGAAGACTATAGGTGTCATTCTCTTTTTCTCCAAAGTTATTTGATAACATTTTCATAGGTAAATGAACTACAGTATCTCAAAAATATTTAATAGCCACAGACACTGTAAATGGCTGCAAAGTTATTATTAGAAGCACCATTTTGTATTATGTGTATCACATTACTGTCTCCTGAGAGGGTTGTATCAGGCAGTGTAGTGTAAACAGTTGGACATGGATATTGAATTTGAAAACAGATGCTTTTCAAATCATTTATTTTGCTGGTCTTCACCTTGAAGTTGACAATAGACATCAGTGCATGACCACAGTATTAATTTACACATTAAGTGCCAGTTCTTGGTAATTGTTAATGAAGATTATTTAATGAATTGTGATACCTGTGGCTGCAATAAAGCTTACAGGACTTTTTTTCTTTCATTATTTATTTTTTTCTGTTAACCTAAAATGCAGTTATATAAACCCAAAAAGGATGGCAAAGTATAATACTTCAATGCACACAGGACCAGAATTTTTTTGTGGGGGGGTGCTTATTATATTTAATCATTTTGACTCAAATCACTTAAATTTGAACTTAAAATTAGGAATACTTCAGACATTTTTTAATGTTTTGTCATGTTTTGTCCAAACATACAACAAGTGTTGTATTTTCCTCGTTAATTTGCATCATGAAAAATTTTGTGTGAAGATGCGGGCTGGATAAGAAGTGTTACAATATTCTCTCTTATTTCTAATCTAGAAACAACATTTTTGATTTTAGAATACACTGACACACTTTAATGCTACAGAGTAGCATTAAAGTGTGTCAGTGTATTCTAAAATCTCAGTCAATAATTCTATTTATATTTCCTTTCTATAAAAAGGGGTTGATCTCATTATTTGCTTTTGAAATAATATTCATCAGGCCTTTTTGTTGTCATCCTGTAAGAATAGGATTTATATTAGTTGTTAAAAGGTAAGTAAAATGTCTTCCTCTGTGAAAGATTTCAGTCTTGCAATGAATAGTTACTTGCCAACAAACTTCATATCTAAACAGAGGCCTCAGCCAGAGGAAGTAGATATAACACACTTAATTTTAAAAATCCCATTACCTTTCAAATATAATGACTATTAGTCCTGAAGCAAATAATCAACAGACATGTCACAATCAGACTTAAGGTTGTGGATAATATGTACAACCATGAAAAAATTGAAAATAGAATCTGGATAAAGTTTAAATCGCGAGACAGTTGATTATATAGCGTGTACCAGAAGAGGTACGGAGAAAGTTTCCATGGCTATTTAATACTCGCCTTGCCCCTTCTCCTTTCTCGTCTCCTCCTCGTCTTCTCCTTTCTCTCTCCTCTCCTTCTCACCTCTTCTCTCTCTATCCTCTCTCTTTCTCCTCTCTATCTCTTCTCTTTTCTTCTCTCCTAACCTTCTTCTCTTTCCTAGTTCTTCTCTTCTTCTGTTCTTCTTCTGCTGTCCTCTCCCTTTAGTTCCCCCCATTCTTTTCTCTTCTCTCAAGTCAGCTATGTTGCATGGTTACATGTTCTGATGTAACTAACGTATGTGTAATGTAACTACCGTTCAGATATCATATGTGGTGTTTATATGTGTGTTGTGCTGTTGTTGTGTGTGTGTATGTGTGCGACGCTGTGTGTGTGCGGCTGTCGTGATGACACTGTGTGTGTGTGATGTGTGATGTGTGTGTGTCAGTGGCTGTGTGTGTGCTGTGTATGTTGTGTGTGTGTGGACGTGTGTGTGTGACTCTGGTGTAAGGTGTAGTGGTAGTGTAGGTGTTGTGTCGTGATGTGTAGGTGGTGTGTGTCGTGTAGTGTAGAGTGTGTGTAGGCGTGTGTGTACTGGTGTGTTAGGTGTGTGATGTGTTGTGTTGTAGGTGGTAGTGTGTGTGTGTGTGTAGGTGTGTTGGTGTGTTGTGTGTGTGTGTGACGTGTGTGTGTTGTTAGGTGTGTGTGTGTGATGTTGTGTGTAATGTGTGTGTGTGTGTGTGTGTGTGTGGTGTGTGTGTGTGGTGTGTGTGTGTGTGTGTGTTGTGTGATGTGTGTGTAGTGTGAATGTGTGTGTAGGTGTGTAGGTTAAGTGTGTGTGTGTTTGTGTGTGTGTGTGTAGTGTGTGTGTGTGTGGAATGTGTGTGTGATGTGTGTGTGTAGTGTGTGTGTGTGTGTGTCATGGTGTGTGTTTGTGTGAGATGTGTGTGATGTAGGTGTGTTAGTGTGTGCTTGTGTAGTGTGGTGTTGTGTGTGTGTGTGTGTTGTGTGTGGGTTGTGTGTGTGTTGTGTGTGTGTGCGTGTGTGTGTGTGTGTGTTGTGTGCTGTGCTTGTGTGTGTGTGTGTGTGTGTGTGTGTGTGTGCGCATGTGTGTATGCATAAGTATTGTATGTGTATGGTGTGTGTGTGTATGTGTGTGTGTGGGTGCGGTGTGGTATGCGTGAGCGTGTTTATTTTGCGCATTTCCAATCAACGCATAGAGGGGCTAGTTGTAGTTGATGAGGCGTCGTCCTTGAGCATAACAGCAACACTGACTACTCACTGATGTCGATTGACACTCAAAGCCTGAACTCGATAGCACTGTGCGTTCCCTAT
Source organism: Penaeus vannamei (assembly GCF_003789085.1). Classification (NCBI taxonomy): domain Eukaryota; kingdom Metazoa; phylum Arthropoda; class Malacostraca; order Decapoda; family Penaeidae; genus Penaeus; species Penaeus vannamei. The sequence goes on along the minus strand of NW_020870094.1, from coordinate 224,446 downwards.
TACAGTATTTACATACGTATGAATGCTTACATATATTAATGACCAACATTTGGTTATATCATCCTGAATGTCAACTATAAAAGTCATACCAAATCATTTTGGGCTGCTGCAAAAGCGAGAACTAATTTGAATATATGAACAAAGCAAACGCTACTACTTGGAATTCTGCAATAAATACTGTCTATTTTCTTTAATATTTGATCCCCAAAACCGCTTCATTTAATTGATGATTTACTCTACGGATTTGAGTTAAAGAGGTAGGAAAGTGTGAAGAAAGAAGGCATTAAACAAACACTGCACTATGAACAACAATGCGGTATAGTACCAGCTTTCGCAATTATATTCATAGTCAAACAAAAAGCACGTATATCGTTATTTCACAACACGCAACTTCCCACAAACGTTAATGCTTTGTTGGTGGTGCCATCTGTCGGATTATTGCAGCAGCCTGAGGTGTCGAACTTCCCGACTGAGATAACAGTAGTCAGTGGTGCATCTCCACGCTTTCTGCTACTGTCTTCTCTGCAAACATGGATCCTTGGGCAGACAGAATACTCGATTCTCACTGTCGTAAGTTAAAAGCTTGTTGAGGGCATTTCTGTTTTTGAAATCGACGTATTTTGAGGAGTAAAACAAACATATAGTCGTCACTTTTGCATGATGTCTTGAATATCAAGTCTCTCTGGCTAGCAACAAAATGATAGTTGCCAACTAAAACCCAGCGTTACAGCATAGGGCTAGGAATATGCAATCAACAATAATATCATTGCACTTTTTTGAGAATGGTTTGTGTGATTTCCATATTTGTGGATACTGTTCATATCCTTAGGTCTGTAGTCTTTCAAAAATGTATACAACAAATATCTGTAAATGTATATTGGACATGTTATTTGCTGTTTCACCAGTCCGTTGATTGTTACATTATATTCTTGATGTAAAACCAGTCTTTTCTAACGTGGCTTCCTCTTACTAGTCATCAGTACTCTATAAGATAAGATATGTATCAGTATAGGCGGCAGAAGAGGTCACAGGGACTATAGACAAAATGCTGTACAGAGTAGGGGGCGTGTCTGGCAGTTGAATGTGCAATCACCAGTCGTCAGATGTAATTTGTCCTCTTTCTTGGCAGGGAAGAGAACATTCTCTCTCCTCTCCTCTCTCTCACCTCTCCTAGCCTAGCCTCTCTCTCATCTCTTCTCTCTCTCTCGCTTCTCTCTCTCTCTCTCTTCTCTCTCTCTCTCTCTCTCTCTCTCTCTCTCTCTCTCTCTCTCTCTCTTCTCATCTCTCTCTCTCTCTCTCTCTCTTCTCCTCTCTCTTTCTCTCTCTCTCTCTCTTCTCTCTCTCTCTTCTTTTCTCCTCCTTTCTCTTTCTCTCTCTCCTCTCACTCCTTTCTCTCTCTCTTCTCACTCCTTTCTCTCTCCTCTTCCTCTTTCTCTCTCTTTTCTCCTCTCCTTTCTCTCTTCTCTCCTCTTCCTTTTCTCCTTTCTCTCTTCTCTCTCCTCTCTCCTTTCTCTTTTTTTTTTTTTTTTTTTTTTACTCTGAGTTCTCTTTTATATATATTTCTCAGTCAGGAGTTTCAGTAGGACTACTGAAAACTATCTTTGACATGAAAATTCACTAATTGAAAGTAAGATATATCCAAATGCCCAATTACGCAGACAGGTATATGTATTTTACAAATCTATTTACATTTTATGGTTGTTTAATCCAAGCATTTACAGCAGACTTAAAGGTGTGTAATGAGGTGGTGCGGTGAAGCTGAGTCTGCTGTACTAGGTGGTTCCACATTCGTGTGTAGCGCGGAAGGAAGGAGCGGAGGAAGGTCTCCGTCCTGGCGAAAGGGACGACGAGTTGGTCATCCCCGGTGGCGGCAGCGCGGGTGGCGTGGCCGTGTGGTTGAGCCCAGGGCTGGCGGAGTGCAGTCAGGTGCGGGGCGCTCTGCTTGTGAGTCTTGTAGATGACACACAGACCTGCCACATCACGACGTTGCTGTAGGGGCTGCATGAGGGGAGACGACTGGTCTGGCGGGGCCTTCAGACATATCAAGCGTTGTGCCCGTTGCTGAATCTTGTCAAGAAGGCCTAAGTATGAAGGGGGACAGGATGACCAGGTGAGAGGGGCATACTCCATGAGGGAGCTGCATATAAGGTGCAGATTCCCTGGGAATCGAGGAGATGTGATATCCGCCGGACACAGTTAAGTTTCCAGGCGGCTCTCCTTGGCTATGGTCTTGACGTGGCCAGTGAAGGTCAGGGCGCTGTTCATTTCCACGCCCAGTATGGAGATGGAAGCCTGCAGGGGCAGCGCCCTCCCATCAAGCAAGATAGTGGGGATGGGAGTGTCGAGGGGACTGTGTCTTCGGGAGACCAGCATTACCTGCGTCTTCTCGGGAGCGAGATCCACTTGCCATCGGCGCCCCCCACACGACGATGGTTTGTAGGACCTGGTTGACATGTGCGACTGTCGCGCGGTGGTCACTACTGTCACAGGGGAATGTCAGGGTGCAGTCATCGGCGTATGCATATGCCTCTGGAATGAGCTGCAGCAAATCGTTAAAAAAGACATTCCAGAGGAGAGGGCCGAGAACACTACCCTGTGGTACACTGGCATGGATGGAATGTTCGTCAGATGTTTGCCCGTTCATGACCACTCTGAGGAATCTGCCCTGCAGGTAGTCTTGGAGCAGGTGGAGCAGATGACCGCGGATACCCAAGCTGTTTAGCTTGGTGATGAGGCCGCGATGCCAAACCCTGTCAAATGCTCCCGCTATGTCGAGAGCAATGATGAAGGTGTCCTTTCCTTGGTCTAGGGACTTTTGCCAGGTGGTGGATAACTGAAGTAGCAGGTCTGCTGCTGACCTGTTCGTTCGGAAGCCAAACTGTTTGTTATTGAGGAGCTGGTGTGAGGTAAGAAAGTATGATATTTTGTCTGCTATGATGGCTTCAAGTATTTTACCAAGAACTGAGAGAAGAGAGATAGGCCTATAGTTCTTGGGATCAGTCCTCTTTCCCTTTTTATGGATTGCCACCACTCTGGCGCCTTTCCAGAGGGTGGGCCACACTCCAGTGGTGATGCATTGCTGGAAAATGGTGGTAAGGGGCGTTGCCAGCTGAGAGGCACAGCGCTTAAGAATATGAGGCTTATATTGTCTGGGCCCAATGCCTTGTTAGTGGCAACTTGTGACATACGTTGCCGCACTTCCTTGGTAGTGATAGTGAAAATAGAAGTGCTCGCATTTGTGAGGGCTGGCACATATGGAGCTCGTCGGTACTGACATCTTTTTGGAGAAAAAGGATGCGAGTATCTCAGCCTTGTCTTTATTTTTGGTGGCCACTGTACCATGGTGTTGTAGTGGTGTACATCATCATCTGGTGCCAGGCCTTGATGCTGCTTGAGTGTGGTCCACCAGGTCTTGCTACCCACTGAACGACCGCTGAGTTTGGCTTTAAGATCTTGCCAGCGTCGTTGAGCCCATTGCTGAACTTGTCGCATGGCTGCACAAGCGCGTCTATAGCGTTCCTTGTTAGCGTGGGTAGAAGAGCGTGAGTAGAGTCGCCAGGCACGACTCTTTTCATCAGCTGCCATTCTACACTGGTAGCCAAACCAGGGCTGGTCGAGGGGCTTGACAGTGTAGGAGTGGCAGGGGACGTATTGCTCTTGGTGCTTGAGTAGAGTGTGTGTGAAAGTGTGAACTTGATTATTGACGTCTCCTACGAGGATGCTATTCCAGGGCTCTTGTTGTAGTGCGTTGCAGAGACCATTCCAGTCTGCTTTGCCCCACAGCCAGTTAGTGCGTGTGACGGCAGCATCCCTCTGGGGTGTGATCTGAATCAAAGTCAGAATAGCCATGTGATCTGACGATCCCACGGCACTGAGTGGAGAGCAGGTGACGACGCTGTCCGGCAGGTCACTGACGACAGGATCAAGAGATGAGCCGGAAATGTGGGTGGGAAAATCAACGTGATTGAAGAGGCCATGGACTGTGAGGAGTTCTTCGAAGGATCTTGCAACCAGGTGTTGGTTCAATTCCCCAACGATGATGACATGGTTGCAAAGTGTGTAGCTGCAACAGCTCATCAAGGTGAGTTTGCAGGAACACAATGGGCTCACTACCCTGCCATTGTGGGGCGTAAACATACACACAGCAAGACTGTCTGATGTTGAGCCCATATCTTGAAGAACATAATCTCCAGATGATTTGGAAGATCGACATCAAGTGGTTGGACTGACAGGCTCTTGTGAAAAGAGACAGCGACACCACCAAAGGTTCCGTGTGTCCTGTCGCGTCGGTGCCACCTTGTGTAGCCTTTCATGTGCCCCAAAGTTGTCAGGGACTGATTCGTTCATAAATGTTTCGACTGTTGCAACGATGTCTGGGGTGCGAGGAATCACGTGACTATTCACGAGGTCCCCGATGTTCGTTAAAAGTCCCCGGACATTGGCAGATAGATGGTCAGTTTGGTCTCGAGACTTACGGCCGGGCATGACCCCAGGCTGTATGAATGGGGTTAAGCGGCTGGAGAGTGTATGGGTGGGGCGTGAGCGGGGTAGAATGGTTGTGGGTGTGGTGTGTATGTCTGATGTCCTGGAGCCCAGTTACCGGCAGAGGGCTGGGGTAAGGCGAGAGCAGGAGGAAGGAGTCGACTGAGACTTTGAACGAAGTTAAAGCGTTGTTTTGTGCCTGCTCAGTCGATATTTTTTCGGAGGAAGTTTTTCCTCTCTCTCCTGCGCAATGCGGGTGCGACACTCCTTAGCAGTGTGTCCAAACTCGCAGACAGTGGGTACATTTATTCCTCCTCAGGCAGTTTTGTTTTGATTTGTACTGTCCGTTTACGCCCACAGGGTTTTGCAGTAAAATCTCCTTTGACTTGGTTTACGTGGGCGAGGGGGGTCGGGGTGTAACGTGTTTTCCTCAAGGGGGGATTTTGTTAGACATTTGGCTGGTATGGCGTTATATATTTTGAGTTATTTTTTATGATTTTTTTTTAATATTCTCTTTG
>NW_020870094.1:203299-210011 GCF_003789085.1 Penaeus vannamei | reverse complement strand
CGTAAAAGTGAGAATGGAATCTTGTTGAAGGAAGCTAAAGTGATTCCTGCAAATTCAAGAAGGATCATAGAACAGAGTTTAACAAGTGTTTTATATTTGTAGTTTTAAATGTGTCACTTTCTCAATACAAAAACTTTTTTAAAAATCGTTCAGGTTGGCCATGATCCAAAGGGAGAGTTCGGGATTCAGCATCCGAGAAAGAATTCTAGTTGAGAATTAGGTATTCCTTTGTCGAACAGTGACATCCAAGCTGCTAATCTGGCAGATCCGTCACAGAGGGCACTGACAGGATCAGACAGAGGGACTTCTGGCTTATTGTCATGATGTTGATGGGGGAGATGCCATATTGAAAAGTTCAAAAACAAAAGCCAGTTTAATCCTATTAACTTATTGCAGAAAAAATATTCTAGATAACTCCATCGGGTTGGTATGCCATGTGAATACTTCTTGTAGGATTTCTAATCATCCCTAGTCTTGGCAGAGGGGTATGCATTACCTTGCCTTACAACAGTATTCCTGTAATTCCCTAGCTTAAGTGAAAGTGTAGTGTGTAGGATGAAGATAGCTTAAGTGCAATATGTATTGGCAGAGGGGTATGCATTACCTTGCCACATACAGTATTCCCTATAATAGAAGAATGTAGCTTAAGTGTAAAGTGTATGTGTAGGATGGAAAGATGTACTGTGGAAATATAATCTTAGTAGTGATTACAAGACCAGAAGCAACTGAAATCTCATAGCTGTTGGTGTTATTAAATTATTTCAGATTTCATTGTAATGATTGGTAATGACTTGAGACTTCCAAAGTTAAGATTATATGGAAAGAAATGGGTATGGGTAACTCCTAAAGAAATTCCGTAGTTGACTTGTCAAAAATAAATTAAATAATTTTCACAGTCACGAAATGCAGGACACTGTGGAGACAGAGTGGTTGAGTTGTCAAAGGAAGATACAGCTGGACGTGACTTTGTTGAAGTCCGTGCTTTTGAGGTAATGGTTAAGAACTTTGTTCATTGATCTAATCATTTTAATGTTTGTCAAGATAATTTCCATCGTCTCTATATTATAGCATTTCTTAATCTGTGGCTCACACCCTAGGAGATTTGATTGGGTTGTTGATGTATAATGTCCGCACTTTATAAAATAAACCCAATTGTGTCATTCTTCCTGTTCAATATATTATTTTTATTGCATATAATATTTTTTACTTGCTTTTTATAAAATTCGAAATATTTTGATGTGCATACCTTTTCTGTTAAAAACAGCTACCCAGTGTATGCTGTCTACCAGATATTAAGAAGGATTATAAGAAAGAGAACACCATTTTTGTATTAATATGTACCATTTTCTTCAAATCAGAGTAATGGCCTGTGTGTTCGATACAACTTCATCACAAGAGTTTATTCTTCTACTGTCAAGAGAGAGTTAAAAGCTATTGAGGATGGAGAAGCACCAATTCCACATGTGGTGATCATGAACTCCTGCATTTGGGATTTAACACGGTAAATATAAAGGAGACGATATGGGTAGATCCAAGGAAAAGAAGGTAGTTTCCTTTATCTGTGTATCTGTTTCTGTTTCTGTTTTTTGTCTTGCATTGTCTGGGCTTGTCTTGTCTTGTCCTCCAAGGGTTTTTTGTACAGAGCATAGTAAATATTTACTCATCTTGTAAACAATTACATGTCTTCAATTATTAAGAGCAGTACTATAAATACTGATTTGAATTTTGTTGTAGGCTATGGTGATCCTGATAGTGTGTTATTCATTTGGCGCAGAAAGCCAGCAATAGTTTTATGTAAAGTCATCACTAAATTGAATACAAGATGAATTGATAATGTAGAATGATCCATCAAAATGTTCTGACTTTGCTGTTGACTCATTTTGGATCAAGAAAGATTGTTGTCTAAGTTTGTGAAAAGCTCATTCCCTTTCTTTTGTATTTATACATTTTCCTTCCATACCAAAGACTTTATAGTTGGTAACCAGGATGAGATTAGTTAATCTTCAGTAATCTCTTAAAGTAAATAAACAAATCCTTATCTTCCTACTTTTTCTAGTTGTTCTATCTGTTAACGAGGAAGAAAGTAACTGGTTAGCATGAACTATCTATAAGCCTAGAATATATTCCCAAATTTATTCTTGTGATACATAAAAGTTTGTTTTAACAAGGTTACTCTCTATCTTGTTGACTGCCTTATGACATTAGCATTATAGTTCCTGAATTTTTCACTTTTATATATTTTTTTCTCTCTTTTCAACTGATTTGATCTCTGGGTTGCAATGCTGAGCTATAATGAAAGCTTTTTGTAGCCTTTATGTTCTTGTAGCCATGTGTGTTTCTGTTGTTAAACTATATACATGCCTTTCAGTTGACACCAACTTTTCTTTAAATTGTGGATAGTCAAAATTATTGATTTGCCTGAAACATCTAAGTTCAAAGTCAGAATGATAGCTTTAATTTTTTATAAAGGCAGCATTGCAGGTACTAAATTTTCATTGAGATGTAATTTTATGGATAATGTATTTACACATTCAAAACACTTTATTACCTTTGAGTTAAGCTATCTGTGTCTCATCCACCCTCTAATCCCTCTATTCCTAGTCCCTCTACATTCAAAGTATTTGCCTATATCCATCTTCCTCCCCGTTAGTTCCTGAAGCCCCTTTTCTCCTACTTTTTTCCAATACAACCCATACTCTCCTTTCCGGATTCCTCCCCTCCTGACACTCTTCTTAATACTTCACCTTCTTCCATAGTCCTCATCCCCCAGACTCTTCTACTCTTCTCCAACAGATATCTCTACCCGTATTACCCATTGATTATTTCATAATAGTTCTTTTACTAATTTTTCCTTAAAGCCATGTTCCCATAGCTTCCCCAGCAACAGATAAACCCATTTCATCCAGTTGCCCTATACCCCTAACCCTTTCCTTTATTGATCTCCGATTTACTTCATTTGCACCCCCTCAGTTCTTATACCATCCTATAACACTCTATAACTATTGACTTTCAACACTCTTTTCCCTAATCGTTAACTCATTTACCCTTTTCACCACAATACCTTACCACTGTGCCATATAACCTAAGATGTCTAGCACATTTATTTGTTTCAACCATTAACCATTACTAACTTGTTTAACATATTATCGGGCTTCTCTATATCCCTGTGGGAAACAAATAAGACAAGGAAGAATGAAGTCAGTAGGCCATTGTGTATACGATGAAAAGCATATGGGACTCAGAATAGCCACTTGTTAGAAGAACTTTGGTAAGACACTGGACCATAGTGCACAGCAGAAATCCTGAAGTGTGTCCAGGACAAGGACTTCTGGAGGCTCATGTACAAGTTTGATGGAACTTAAATGTTCCATTTTAGAATAGCATGTCCTCTCTCAGAGGTGAGAAGACCTGGCAGCGGCACAATCAGTGTAGGTGGCTACACCTACTACTGGTCAGGCCGCAGCGACGTCACCATCACCAGGGAGTAGCCCTGGCCATCTCCAGCAGACTCCAGCCCTCAGTAGTAGAGGTTACTCCAGTTGATGAGCGTATAATGGTAATGAGACTGAAGCTAGCATTTGGCTTCATGTCTCTTATTGCTGTTTATGCTCCTGCTGATGTTTGTAAACTTGACATGAAATAGATGTTCTGCGCCAAACTAGTGTCTATGTCAGACAGGTGTCCCCAGAGTGATATTTGTGTTGTCCTGGGTGACTTCAATGCGGTATCTGGTTGTGATTGAGCTGGCTATGAGATGTCTGTCGGTCCCCATGGTTCAGGAGCCGATACTGGCAGCGAGAATAGCCTCCTTTTCTGGGACTTTGCTAGGTCCCAGAAATTGAGGATTTCTGGCTCCTGCTACTAGTGCCCAGACCCACATCACTGGACATGCTACAGCGATGCAGGTAATGTAGCCAAGGAGATTGATCACATACTCGTTAGCACTTGTTGGAGAATCCTCCAGAATTGCAGGGTGTATAGGAGTGCCGAGTTCTGTGGTACTTACCATAGATTGGTTGTGGCTACCCTTACCAGCGGTCCAATGATCACCCCTGGGTGTTTCACTTGGACAGGCTGAGGGAGGGGAAATGTGCACAGGGGTTTGCTGAGGCAGTCTCTGGTTGTTTCACAGTGCTCGACAATCTGACTGACAATCTGTACTTCTGTGGGACACCTTCAAAAGCAAAACTCTTGATGCAGCTCAAGAGATGATTGGTGAACGCCCAAGAGCAAGACGAAATTTCATCTCACAGGAGACATTAGAGGCCATAGATGCTTGCCGTGCAACTCGTCTGGTAGGGGATCGGGATATGCACCATTCTCAGGTGCTCACAACTCGGTCACTGTTAAGAAGGGACAAGGAACAGTTTATTAGGAGTCTTGCAGAGGAGGTAGAAGGCCATTTCTTAGTAAATGACCTTTGTCCTGCATACCAAACCCTGAGAAAGCTGAACTCCAAGCCCTCTTCACAGGTGACAGCAGTTAGCTTAGTAGATGGCCAGATCGTCTCAGATCCTGTTGTGGTGCGGGAGCATTGGGCTGTGTATTTTGAGCAGTTGTACCAGGTTGACCCACCAACAGTTAATTTGGATGCGGGTAGTGCTGAGATTCCGTTGCCGGACCCACCCATCAGTGAGGATGCTCCCTCCCTAACTTGGCGATCTCCAAGCTGAAGAGTGGTAAAGCAGCAGGTATATGCGGCATCTCAACTGAACTGTTAAACGCTGGTGGTGAACCAATGACGTGGGGGTTGCATGTTGTCTTGGCTGCCATCTGGCGGTCTGGTACCGTTCCCCCTGACCTGTTGAGGGGTGTGGTCATCCCTCTCTTGAAGAGGAAGGGGGACCGATGGGACTGCAGCAACCACCGAGGCATCACACTGCTCAGTATACCAGGCAAGGTTCTTGCCCACATCCTTCTGAGACGTATCAGAGACCACCTACTGAGGCATCAGAGGCCGGAGCAATCTGGATTCACTCCTGGTAAATCCACAATAGACTGCATCCTAGAGTGCCATTGTGAGTTCGGGCATGGGCTGCTTGCAGCCAACATCGACCTCAAGAAGGCGTTCAGTACAGTGCATCAGGAATCACTCTGAGAGATCTTGAGACTGAGAGGAATTCCAACAAGGATAATTGAACTAGTAGCAAGTCTTTATACTGGTACTGAAAGTGCTGTAAAGTGTGGTGGGGGCCTGTCAAGCTTCTTTCCTGTTAGTTCAGGAGTGAGGCAAGGCTGTGTCCATGCACCAACACTTTTCAACACTTGCATGGACTGGATACTGGGCAGAGCCCAGTATCCAGTCCATGCAAAGTTCAAAGTCATTGTGGAGCATCTCTGGGCAATATCAAGGTTACCGACCTTGACTTTGCTGATGATGTTGCTATTCTATCTGAGTCTTTGGAATCCTTAGTAGTGGCTCTCAATGCATTGGGTCAAGAGGTCTTCTGGACCCAAGACCAAGATCCAGGACTTTGGGGACTGTTCAGTCGGTATGTGCTTCTGGTGAGGACATTGAAGTCACAGAGAGCTTTACTTACCTTGGTAGTGTTGTTCATAACTCTGGGCTGTCAGACCAGGAAGTCAGCAGACGGATTGGCCTGGCAGCAGGGGTCATGAACTCTCTCGACAAGAGTATTTGGAGAGGCCGGTACGAGTGCAGAAGGACCAAGCTACGTGTCTTCAAGGCCCTGATAGTGCCAGTTTTGCTATACAGTAGTGAAACCTGGACACTATCCTGCGCCTTGGAGTCTCAACATGATGCCTTTTGTAATAGGTCCTTGGGCTGGATCATGGGGTACTATTGGCGGGACCATGTGTCAAACCAACGGTTACATTGTGAGACTGGCGCAAGACCTATTACCTGCACAATCCGTGATCGCCAACTCAGGCTGATCCTGCCAACCAGGTTGACTCTGTTCGAAACAAACGTGGGTGGAGGAGGCCTGTGGGACAACCTAGGAAGTCGTGGCTTGAGCAGATCGATCAAACCTGTTGTGAGGAGCTTGAGATGAACTGAGTCCTAAGCAAAGGGTGGATTTGGCTATGTGCCCCCGTCGGCATTAGCTCCGCGATGATGATGATATGATGATGTATATATGTATGTATACGTATATATATATACGTATATGTATACGTATATGTATACGTATATACGTATATGTACGTATATGTATACGTATACGTATATGTATACGTATATGTATACGTATATGTATACGTATATATACGTATACGTATACGTATACGTATATGTATACGTATACGTATACGTATACGTATATATATATATGTATAACGCATATATATATACGTATATATATATATATATATATATATATATATATATATATATATATATATATATATATATATATATATATATATATATATATATATATATATGTATATATATATATATATATATGTATATATATATATATATATATATATAGTATATATGTATATATATGCTATATATATATATATATGTATATATATATTATATATATATATATATATATATATATATATATATATATATATAATATATGTATATATATATATATATATATATATATATATATATATATATATATATATATATATTATATATATATATATATATTATATGTATGTATATATATATGTAATATCGATATATGTATATATAGCATTGACTTTAACTTACATTGTGGTATTGATCATTATT
>NW_020870094.1:183299-190799 GCF_003789085.1 Penaeus vannamei | reverse complement strand
AAGTGGTCAGTAAGACATGGTGTAAACAAGGGAAGCTAGATAATATATCAATAAAGAAAAACAGTTAAATACATAACATACCAGTAAAAGATATTTTCTTGACAATGCTTCTCAACAATGAAATTACTTTGTGTCTAAATACGAATTGATGCATCTCCATGTTAATTATGTCAGTAGTAGATACCTACCCTTTCTCTCTCTCTCTCTCTCTCTCTCTCTCTCTCTCTCTCTCTCTCTCTCTCTCTCTCTCTCTCTCTCTCTCTCTCTCTCTCTCTCTCTCTCTTTTTTTTTTTTTTTTTTTTTTTTTTTACTTTGATTTCTTTTTATACATTTCTCAGTCAGGAGTTTCAGTAGGACTACTGAGAACTATCTTTGACATGAAAATTCACTAATTGAAACTAAGACATCCCAAATACCCAAATACGCATACACGTATATCCATTCTACAAATCTTTTTACATTTTATGGTTGTTTAATCCAAGCATTTACAGCAGACTTAAAGGTGTGTAATGAGGTGGTGCGGTGAAGCTGAGTCTGCTGTACTAGGTGGTTCCACATTCGTGTGTAGCGCGGAAGGAAGGAGCGGAGGAAGGTCTCCGTCCTGGCAAAAGGGACGACGAGTTGGTCATCCCCGGTGGCGGCAGCGCGGGTGGCGTGGCCGTGTGGTTGAGCCCAGGGCTGGCGGAGTGCAGTCAGGTGCGGGGCGCTCTGCTTGTGAGTCTTGTAGATGACACACAGACCTGCCACATCACGACGTTGCTGTAGGGGCTGCATGAGGGGAGACGACTGGTCTGGCGGGGCCTTCAGACATATCAAGCGTTGTGCCCGTTGCTGAATCTTGTCAAGAAGGCCTAAATATGAAGGGGGGCAGGATGACCAGGTGAGAGGGGCATACTCCATGAGGGAGCGGACTTGAGCTGCATATAAGGTGCAGATTCCCTGGGAATCGAGGAGATGTGCTATCCGCCGGACACAATTAAGTTTCCAGGCGGCTTTCCTGGCTATGGTCTTGATGTGGCCAGTGAAGGTCAGGGCACTGTTCATTTCCACGCCCAGTATGGAGATGGAAGCCTGCAGGGGCAGCGCCCTCCCATCAAGCAAAATAGTAGGCATGGGAGTGTCGAGGGGACTGTGTCTTCGGGAGACCAGCATTACCTGCGTCTTCTCGGGAGCGAGATCCACTTGCCATCGGCGCCCCCATACGACGATGGTTTGTAGGACCTGGTTGATATGTGCGACAGTCGCGCGGTGGTCACTACTGTCGCAGGGGAATGTCAGGGTGCAGTCATCGGCGTATGCATATGCCTCTGGAATGAGCTGCAGCAAGTCGTTAAAAAAGACATTCCAGAGGAGAGGGCCGAGAACGCTACCCTGTGGTACACTGGCGTGGATGGAATGTTCATCAAATGTCTGCCCGTTCATGACCACTCTGAGGAATCTGCCCTGCAGGTAGTCTTGTAGCAGATGGAGCAAATGACCGCGGATACCCAAGCTGTTTACTTGGTGATGAGGCCGCGATGCCACACCCTGTCAAATGCTCCTGCTATGTCGAGAGCAATGATGAAGGTGTCCTTTCCTTGATCTAGGGACTTTTGGCAGGCGGTGGATAGTTGAAGCAGCAGGTCTGCAGCTGACCTGTTTATTCGGAAGCCAAACTGTTTGTTATTGAGGAGATGGTGTGAGGTGAGAAAGCATGATATTTTGTCTGCTATGATGGCTTCAAGTACTTTACCAAGAACTGAGAGAAGGGAGATAGGCCTATAGTTCTTGGGATCAGTCCTCGCGCCCTTCCAGAGAGTGGGCCACACTCCAGTGATGATGCATTGCTGGAAGATGGAGGTAAGGGGCGTTGCCAGCTGAGAGGCACACCGCTTAAGAATGTGAGGGCTTATATTGTCTGGGCCCAAAGCCTTGTTAGTGTCAACTTGTGACAGTCGTTGCCGCACATCCTCGGTAGTGATAGTGATGGTAGAAGTGCTCGCATTTGTGAGGATTGGCACATATGGAGTCGAGCGCTCAGGGTCAGGTACTGACATCTTGTTAGAGAAAAAAGATGCGAGTATCTCAGCCTTGTCCTTATTTTTGGTGGCCACTGTACCATCAGGCTTTTGTAGTGGTGGTACATCATCATCTGGTGCCAGGCCTTGATGCTGCTTGAGTGTGGTCCACCAGGTCTTGCTACCCACTGAACGACCCCTGAGTTTGGCTTTAAGATCTTCTTGCCAGCGTCGTTGAGCCCATTGCTGAACTTGTCGCATGGCTGCACAAGCGCGTCTATAGCGCTCCTTGTTAGCGTGGGTAGAAGAGCGTGAGTAGAGTCGCCAGGCACGACTCTTTTCATCAGCTGCCATTCTACACTGGTAACCAAACCAGGGCTGGTCGAGGGGCTTGACAGTGTAGGAGTGGCAGGGGACGTGTTGTTCTTGGTGCTTGAGCAGAGTGTGTGTGAGTGTGTGCACTTGATTGTTGACTTCTCCTATGAGGATGCTGTTCCAGGGCGTTTGTTGTAGTGCGTTGCAGAGACCTTTCCAGTCTGCTTTGCCCCACAGCCAGTTAGTGCGTGTAACGGCAGCATCCCTCTGAGGTGTGACCTGAATCAGAGTCAGAACAGCCATGTGATCTGACGATCCCACGGCACTGAGTGGAGAGCAGGTGACGACGCTGTCCGGTAGGTCACTGACGACAGGATCAAGAGATGAGCCGGAGATGTGGGTGGGGAAGTCAACGTGATTGAAGAGGCCATGGACTGTGAGGAGTTCTTCGAAGGATCTTGCAACCAGGTGTTGGTTCATGTCCCCAACGATGACAACATGGTTGCAAGTGTGTAGCTGCAGCAGCTCATCAAGGTGAGTTTGCAGGAACACAATGGGCTCACTACCCTGCCATTGTGGGCGGTAACATACACACAGCAAGACTGTCTGGTGTTGAGCCCATATCTTGAAGAACATAATCTCCAGGTGACTTGGGAGAACGACATCAAGTGGTTGGACCGACAGGCTCTTGTGAAAAGAGAGCAACACCACCAAAGGTCCCGTGTGTCCTGTCGCGTCGATGCCACCTCGTGTATCCTTTCATGTGCCCAAAGTTGTCAGGGACTGACTCGTTCATAAAAGTTTCAACTGTTGCAACGATGTCCGGGGTGCGAGGAATCACGTGACTGTTCACGAGGTCCCCGATGTTCGTAAGAAGTCCCCGGACATTGGCAGATATGATGGTTAGTTGGGTCTCGAGATTTACGGTCGGGCATGACCCCAGGCTGCGTGAATGGGGTTAAGAGGCTGGAGAGTGTATGGGTGGGCGTGGGCTGGGTAGAGCGGTTGTGGGTGTGGTGCGTATGTCTGATGTCCTGGAGCCCAGTTACCGGTGAGAGGCTGGGGTAAGGCAGGACCAGGGGCAGGAGGAGCAGGAGGAAGGAGTCGACTGAGACTCTGAACGAGTAAGGCGTTGTTTTGCTCAGTTGATATTTTGCGCAAGAAGTTTTCCTCTCTCTCCTGCGCAATGCGGGTGCGACACTCCTGGGCAGTGTGTCCGACTCGCAGACAGTAGGTGCAATTATTCCTCCTCAGACAGTTGTTCTCTGTATGTCCGCTACGCCCACAGGTATTGCAGTAGTCTCTTGGCTGGTTACGTGGCGAGGGTCGGGGTGTAACGGTGTTTCCTGATAGGGATTTGTTAGAGTGCCTGGTATGCGTTTTGTTATTTTTGTAATTCTCTGTGATCCTGGTGTTGCGATAATTTTTAGGCGCTGCGACAGTCTCAGTCGCCGTGTACGGGCCCTTAGTAGTTTGCGGTGGGTGTGAGTGGCTAGGGCTAGACGAGTTGATGGTGGTGGTGGTAACGGTAGACTGAAGTGGACGAGGTTTCCCTGATTTCCACCAGTTTGCTGTCACCTCACTGGAGGCTACTTGTCTATCCCACTCCTCGTCTATTTTGTGAGGCTTGGCGGTGGCAGCGATGGACCTTGTGTCAAGTTCCTCTGCGCTAGATCTTGTAGCACAGATATTGTCAATGAGATCCAGGACGGTGACAACAGCGTCCCTTTTCTCGGCCAGTGTTTGAGATGTGGCTTCGAAGAAACTTAAGATGTTTTTCTTCCTCTTTAGTTCTTTTCTCAGCTGCCGGATGTTCTCAACTAGTTCTCTTGAGTCTAATTGCAAAAGATCTTCGAGATCATCATCGTCGTCTGCTGCGGGCACATCAGAAGGTTCAGCATCGGAAGCAGTGCCCTCCTCCTCGGTCGCGGCCGCCTGGTAAACCACCGGGGAGGTGATTCCCTGAGCTGTGCGCAGAGTGGAAACCTCGCAGCAGTCAAACGTAATATTGTCACCAAGACAGGTGGTATGTGAGGTATTGGGGCAATCGCCAGATGTACAGTCGATGATGGTCCTGTTGGAAGTGGTTTTGCCGCAAACAGCACACCATCTACCCGGCTGGTATCCAGGGAGACCCGGGGGTCGCGTGATGAGGCGGTGGTGGCTCACATCTCTTGGCATAGTCGCGAGTGAAGAGGTGATGATGTGGGTGGGGGAGGGGGTACTGTCATACAATCAGGAGGCTGGACGGTGTTGATTCACCCAGGGTTGCGTTCTCCCTGCAGATCCTCCAGAAGCTGGGGCAGTACCAGTAAGAGAGTGGGGAGGAGAGAAATAAAAGGAAATACAGCAAGCAGTGGAAGGGAGAGCAAGAAAGGGTGATAATGAGATTGAAGTGGTGCGACGGTTGTTTCCTGGCGAGCGTTGTTTAGGCAGCGATGGGGGGTGGGGAGGCGGGCAGGCCAGGTGTTAGCAGACCCGCCACAACGTTCAGGTACCGCCTCTGTTCTTTACTTTCGCTAATACAAGCGAACCTTGACAATGTCAGGTCAAGTGATTGCACCTGGCTCTTCAGCGTACATTCATGTACAGGTGATAAGGTAGCCAGTGCTGAGAGAGCAATACAACAGCTGATATTTAGTGTTTATCAGGAGCTGTGTAGACGTGTGTTGTGGTGTGTGTGTGTGTGTGTGGTGTGTGTGGTGTGTGTGTCGTGTGTGTGTGTGTGTTGTGTGTGTGTGTGTGTGTTTGCTGTGCGGTGCGTGTGCGGTGTGCGTGTGGCGTGTGCGGTTATGTGTATGTGTATGTGTATGTGTTGTGTATGCATTGTGTTATGTGTATGTGGTATGTGTATGTATGTATGTATGTATGTATGTATTTGTATGTATGTATGTATGTATGGTATGTATGTATGATGTATGTATGTATGTTGTATGTATGTATGTATGTATGTATGTGTATGTTGTATGTATGTATGTATGTATGTATGTATTGTACATGTATGTATGTAGTATGTTATGTAACTGTATGTTGTATGGTATTATGTATGTTGTATGTATGCTATGTAGTAAATGTAAATGTATGTATGTATGTATGTAGATGTATGTATGTATGTGTGTGGTGTGTGTGTGTGAGGTGTCTCTCTCTCTCTCTCTCTTCTCTCTCCTCTCTCTCTCTCTCTCTCTCTCTTCTCTCTCTTCTCTCTTTCTCTCTCTCTCTTTGCTCTCCTTTGGCCTCTCTCTCTCTTTGGCCTCTCTCTCTTCTGCCTCTCTATTTGGCCTCTCTCTCCTCTCTCTCCTATTTCTGCTCTCCTCTCTTCTCTCTTCATTTGCCTCTCTCTCTTCTCTCTCTATTGCCTCTCTCTCTCTCTATTTGCCTCTCTCTCTCTCTCTCTATTTGCGCTTCTCTCTCTCTCTCCTATCTTGCCTCTCTCTCTCTCCTCTATTTTGCCTCTCTCCTCTCGTCTCCTCTTCTATTTAGCCTCTTCTCTTCTTCTCTATTTGCCTCTCTCCTCTCTCCTCTATTGCCCTCTCTCTCCTCTCGTCTCGTATTTGCCTCTCTCTCTGCTCTCTCGTATTTGCCTCTCTCTCTCTCTTCTCTATATTTTGCTCTCTCTTCGTCTCCCTCTCCTCCCTCTTCTCGTCCCCTCTCTCTCTCTCTCTCTCTCTCTCTCTCTCTCTCTCTTCTCCCTCTCTCATCTCCGTCCTCCTCGTCTCTCCTCCAATCCCATCTCCTCCTCTCCTGGCGTCTCCTCTCTCTCTCCCTCCTCTCTCACCCCGGCTCCCTCTCTCTTCTCTCTTCCTCCCTCCTCTTCTTCTCTCTCTTTCTCTCTCTTCTTCCTCTCTCTCTCATCTCTCTCTTATCCTCTCCTCTCTCACTCCGCGTCTCCTCTCCCTCTCCTCTCCTCTCCGCCTCTCCCCATCTCCCCACTCCTCCCTTCCTCTCTCTCTCTCTTCATTCGGTCATCCGTCGCTCTTTCTCGCTCTCTCTTCTCTCCTCTCCCTTCTCTCTGCCCCTCTCCTTCTCTCCTCTCTCTCTACTCTCCTCTCCCTTCCCTCTCCCCCTCTCCCATCCCCTTTAGTTCTCTCTCTCTCCTCATCCTCTTTACGTCCTCTTCTCTCTCCCTTTTAAGTTCTCTCTCTCTATCTCCCTTTAGTTCTCTCTTCCTCTCTCCCTTTAGTTCTCCTCTCTTCTCCCTTTAGTTTTCTCTCTCCCTCTCGGATTCCTGTCATTTTGCCGAGTTCTCTCTTCGCCTTTAGTTCTCATCTCTTCTCTCCATCATTCTCCTCTCTTCGTCGTCTCTCTCTCCTCTCTCTCGTCTCTGTCTCTTGTCGTGTTTACTGTCTCTTTCTCTCTCTCTCTCCTCTCTCCTCTCTCTCTCCTCTGCTCTCCTCTATTTCTTCTCATCTTTCTCTTTCTCTCGTCTCTCTTCTCCTCTCTCTCTCGTCTCTCTCTCCTCTCCTCTCTCTCTCTCTCTCTCTCTCTCTGCTCATTCTCTCTTCTTTCCTCTCTCTTCTCTCTTCTCTCTCTCTTCTCTCTTTCTCTCCTTTCTCCTCGTCTCTTCCCTCTTCTTTGTCTCTCTCGTTCTCTTTCTCGTGGGTCTATTTCTCTCCCCTCATCTTCTCCTATTTCGCCTCTCTTATTTCTCGGCTCTCCTCGCTCTATTTCCCTCTATTTCTCTCGTCTATTTCCTCTCCTGTCTCTCGCTCGTCTCTCTCTCCTCTATTTCTCTCCGTCTCTCTTATCTTGTATCGTCTCTATTTTCTCTTCTCTCTGTCTCTCATTTTCTCACTCTCTCCCTCATTACTATTTATCTCTCGCTCTCTCCGATAGTCGTTATTTTGTCTCTCCATCTCCCTCTCTATTCTCTTCCTCTTCTATTTTCTCTCTCTCTAAATTTCTCTCTCTTCTATCTCTCCTCTCTTCTCTACTTCTTCATCTCTCTCTCTCACATCTCTCTGTCCCTTCATCACTTCCTCCTCCGTTCTCTCTTCTCTCTAGTCCTCTCTCATCCCATCTCGTCTTCTTTCTATTCTCGTCTGCCCATGTCGCGTCTCTCTCTCTCTTGTCTCCCCTCCAACTTCTTCTTTCTTCCTCGTCTCTCGTTTTCCTCGCTCATCTCTCTTTTCTCATCTCTCTTTCTCTCTCTCTATCGCTCTCTCTCCTCGTCTCTCTCTCTCTCTACTCT
>NW_020870094.1:181941-183199 GCF_003789085.1 Penaeus vannamei | reverse complement strand
CGCTTCTGCCCTCTCTCTCTCTTTCTCCTCTCTTTCCTCTCATGTCTCTCTCCTCCTGCCTCTTCCTCTTCTCTCTCTCTCCTCTCTCTCTATCTCTCTCTCTCTCTCTCTCTCTCTCCTCTCTCTCTCTCTCTCTGTCTCATTTCTCTCTCTTCTTCTCTATTTCCTCTCTCTCTCTCTCTCTCTCTCTTCTCATCTCTCCTCGTCTCTCTCTCTCTCTCTTCTATAGTATATATATATTATATATAAAATATATAATAATATAATTACTTATATAATTGGGTGTGTTTGCTGTGTCGGTGTGGTTGTATTGTGTGTGTGTGGTTTGTAGTGTGTGTGTGTGTGTGTGTGTGTGCTGTGTGTGTGGTGTTGTGTGTGTGTGTGTGTGGTGTGAATATATAATTATACCATACTCATAGTATATATATTATTTATATATATATATATATATATAATATATATATATATAATATATATTAATAAAAAAACACTAAATAACTGTGTCGGATAAATAGTCCTTGTCATGAAGAAAGAAATCACTAGAGCAATGAAAACAAATATTGCAATATCAAATGCAGAAATAAACACATAAAAAAAAGAAAAAGAAAAGCCAATGGCAACCGAAGACACCGTCCGCCTGCAACAGGAAAGCTTCCTTGCAATTGAAGATAAATTCAACATATTCAAGACTTCAAAACCCTGTGTAAAGAAATAAAAAAAATCATAGCCAACAAATCTGCTATAAAAAAAAACATATAGATTGATAGATTAAAATTAAAAAATTAGATTAACAGATTAAATAAAATAAAAAAACATTAGATTAAATAGATAAAACACAAACATTATAATAAACAGACAAAAAAGAATATATATAATAATACCAAATGAAGAATTAAAAACAAAATTAATAGAAACAATAAAATCAAGCTTCCTCGCCGAGAATTATCTGGCCCCACTTCGCACGCCCTTTCTCATTGTCCTCGGAGGCGTCTGAGTCCAGGGCAGCGTGGCGCTCTCGCCGCCCTTGGGTCTTCCAAACCATTGAGCGGAGGACGAAGGGTCGAGGGCGAGGAAGGGGTCTGAGGGTGCCCCGTATGCCGCTGCCTTACGATGTTGTTGTTGTTGTTGGTCTTCTTCTTTCCTTCTTCTTCTTTCTGTTGTGTTCGTTATTATTAATTATTCATTATTACTTGTTTTTTGTTCTTACTTCTTCTTCTCTCTTGTTTGTTGTTCTTCTCTATTATTATTATTATTATTA
>NW_020870094.1:164441-166941 GCF_003789085.1 Penaeus vannamei | reverse complement strand
CGACGGAGGGTAGGTAGGTAGGGAAAGAGAGAGAGAGAGAGACAGAGAGAGAGAGAGAGAGAGAGAGAGAGAGAGAGAGAGAGAGAGAGAGAGAGAAAGAGAGGGGGGAGCGACGAGGGAGAGGAGAGAGAGAGAGAGAGAGAGAGAGAGAGAGAGAGAGAGAGAGAGAGAGAGAGAGAGAGAGAGAGAGAGAGAGAGAGAGAGAGAGAGAGAGAGAGAGAGAGACAGACAGACAGACAGAATAAAGTAGAGAAACAGAACGAAAAAGGAAAGACAGATCACCTAACATTAAATAGCGAAAAAAGAAAAGACATTCAACTATGGAGTCAAGAACCTCCAAAATGAAATCTGAACGAAAAGAAAAGAAAAAGCAAATACGTAGCATGAAAAGACATAGAAAGAAAATTGTCGGAAATGGAAGGACATTTGTAAGGAAGAAAGAAAGGAGAAGGAAATCAATCAAAGAGAATAAAAGGAACCAACTTGGGAGAAAATATAGATTAGTGCACAACAAATACCTCTTTGTTATCATAAAAAAGAAAGCCGTAAGAAAGGTTGAGATAATTAGTGAATACAAAAGATGAAAAGGAAGAACACATAGTAATAAAAGACAGAATAAGAGGAATATAAAAATATATATCAAACCCACAATATAATTAATTAAGTTAAATAAGATGTTATAAAAAAGATGAAAAGGAAGAACACGGTACTCAAAGATAGAATAAGAGGGAATAAAAAACAAGAAAATATTTATCGTAACATAATTGACTCACAGAAGAGGTTATTAATTTATAGTGACTGAGGACTCAATAACACGTCGAACGGATAAAATAGTTTATAGACCTTTTTAATAGCATTAACCAAGGAACATCAAGGAAAATAATATATGGTAATTTGTTAATGAATGGTAATTTGTTAGGAAGACGAGAGCGGTATTCGCGAAATTAAATTCTTTTATGTTTTTTCCCTATTATTTTTGCCCCGTTGCCACATCTCAACATCAATGCTGCTAATTAGACCAAATATCTATATCGTTATTTATTTTGACATTCTATTACAAAAACACGATAAGGTAAATATAGCAATAAATCTCTACTAAAACGATAATATTACCACATTCAATGTATCTAAATGCGATGTGGCATCCCTGCGGTTATCAATATTGCATCAGTTGCAAAAAGAGACGCAGCAAAACGCAAATTATAGACAAACTCGTAAAGAACAGTCTTTACCTTTCTCTTTATTTATATCTTTTTATATCTTTATATCTTTTTATATCTTTATATTTTTTTAACCTTTCTCGAATATCAATTTGCCGTTTGTGACTTCAGAGAATTGATTTATCTGAAGTATGTTTGGAGGTTCTTGATGAAATGTCCTTTTTTTGGGAGACAAAGTTGATTGAGGTAAAAGGGACAGGGATTTATGCATTCATTTATTTATGTATTGTGATTCGTTTCTAAAAGAAAGAAAAGTAATATGCGAAAGACATGCATAAGATGTAATGATAATAATAATAATAATAATAATGATAATAATGATAATAACAATAATGATGATGATGATGATGATGATGATAATGATAATGATAATGATAATGAAATGATAATGATAATGATAATGATAATGATAATGATTGATGATGATGATGATGATGATAATGATAATGATAATGATAATGATATGATAATATGATAATGATAATGATAATGATAATGATGATGATGATGATGATGATGATGATGATGATGATGATGATGATGATGATAATGATAATGATAATGATAATGATAATGATAATGATAATGATAATGATAATGATAATGATAATGATAATGATAATGATTGATGATGATGATGATGATGATGATGATGATGATAATAGTAATAATAATAATAATAATAATAGCAATAATAATAATAATAATAATAATAATAACAACAACAACAACATAATAACAATAATAATGATAATGATAATAACAATAATAATAATAATAATAATATAATAATAATAATAACTAATAATAATAATATATAATAATAATAATAATATAATAATAATAATAATAATAATATAATAATAATAATAATAATAATAATAATAATAATAATAATAATAATAATAATAATAATAATAATAATAATAATAATAAATATAATAAATAATAAATAATACTGATAATAATGATAATTAACTAAATCAATAATAAGTCTGAGGTGCGTGAAAAACGTAAGATAGTATAAAAAGAAAAATCAAATGGAAGGGACAAAAAAACACATGCAGCAGAGACAACAAATAATATAATAATAATAATAATAATAAAAACACTAAATGGAGATGCAGAATATGACAAGCGTACGAGAACACGAGTACAAATAAGACCACATCTTGGAGGTGAAAACAAATGCAGATAAAAGTTGCACAAAAGAAGAAAAAAAATCTGAAAACAATGATGAAGCAAGATCACAATATAGAGACGAGGAAAACAGAGAGAGT
>NW_020870094.1:126941-136941 GCF_003789085.1 Penaeus vannamei | reverse complement strand
GTGTGTGTGTGTATGTGTGTGTCTGTGTTGTGTGTATGTGTGCGTGTGTGTGTGTGTGTGTACGTGTGTGAGTGTGTGTGTGTGTGTGTGTTGTGTGTGTGTGTGTGTGTGTGTGTGTGTGTGTGTATGTATGTGTGTGTGTATGTGTTCGCGTGTGTGTGTTCGTGTGTGTGTGTGTGCGATTGTGTGTGTATGTATGTGAATGCGTGTTCGCGTGTGTGTGTGTGTGCGTGTGCGTGTGTGTGTGTGTGTGTATTATATATAATTATTTTTCTATTTATATACACACACGCACACGCACATACACACACACACATATACATGTGTCTGTGCTCGCGCGTACGTATGTGTGTTTGTTCGTATATGTGTATACATACAGTCATTTACATATATACACACATGGTTGTTCTCTCTTTTTTTTTTTTTTTTTTTTACAAGAACCGCCGAAAATATCCAGCGACTGGGCTCACATTACTAGCGTTTGACTGTGGATAGTTGGATAGCTCATATCTGCAAAAATGGAAATGATGCTTATAATAATATAAGTAATGATAATGATAATTATGATGATGAGAATAATCATAATGCTGAAAATAATAATAATGACAATAATATTGATTATAATAATAATGAACTAATGATAGCAATTCTATTACTAACAATAACAATTAATAATGATAATATCAACAAAGAAACAATAATCAGAAGAAAAACAACAGTAATGATAATACAACAACAATGTCTGCAATAATAATAATAATACCAATAATAATAATAATAATAATAATAATAATATCAACAATAATAACAACAATAACACTCCAACTCCCACTACAACTACAAATAATAACAACTAAGAAATAAATAAACAAAAACAAAACGTAACTTCTTAAAATAAGTTTCTATGGCACTCTAAGAAGGACGAAAGGTTGATCTCCCGGAAGACAAAAGCGAAATAGAAAAAGAAGAAGACAAAGGCTTGATAAAAAAGAAATGAAGAGAGAATTATAAAAAGATCTGTTCGGGTGAAGTTGTCCCTATTGTTAGTGGGAAAATGGGCGGTGTGTTGAAGTTGGGAAGGGGGGTAAAGACGTTAAAGTTAAAGAAAAAGGAAAAGAAAAGAAGAAAATAAGATTGTTGGTAACGGTAGGGATAAAGGTCTTATATTGCGGAAATCGTAACGAAGACAAAGAAGAGGAAGAATAAGGATAACGGTAACTAATATATATCATAATGATGATGATAATGATAATTTATTTTATTGTTAACATTATTATTAGGCCGAAAAAAATGCCTTTGGTTCAGGTAACAGACTCCCTCTGCAGGTGGATTGGTAAATAAACACCAGTAATAAAACACCAGTATTCAGGAAAACAAATGAACGATAAGATAAGGATAAGGCCGATATGCGACCCTAAGCCTCGCCAGGGCTACGAGGGGAGCCCGGCCTGTGAGAAAGACCATCATAGTGATAGCAAACATAAACGGTGACAATAAGAAGAGAGAAAATATATTATAATTACCATTAAGTTGCTAGTGTTATTAGAATAGTACAGTATAACTAAAATAATCAAATTACATAGGCTCCGAATGCTGAAATCGATCTTATGTACGTATTTGTTGTCTCATATAGCCCAAGTGCGACCTTTTGGCGTGAACTCCACCTGCTGTTTATATCGAAAAGGGTAATTACATGTAAGAAAATATTAATAAATGGAGAATAGACATTTTTAATTAATTTATGCTTTAGATTTATGCATCATCAGGCCACTGAAAGTTATAGGTCGTATATGTAAAAGGTGCCGTATCAAAGATCCAATTTATACCGTATTTGCCAAATGTGTTTGGAGGCTCAAAGATTCTCACATAAATTATAATAAATTTCAAATGCAAATCGTTTCCATCTATAAAATGTATTTTAAAAACATTTAAAAAAGAGAAAAGATAGCATATGATGCTTAGTGCATACTAGTTTTCTGTTTTTGTCGATAATTTGTCGTTGCTTGATTTGCAATATTGAATTAATGAACCAATTGTAATTTAGAAATACTGATTATGAACCAACTGTATTTGTTACTTCTTATATTTTAATTCGTCACGAAAAATAATTCACCAAAAGCATATTCTTCAACATGAGTATAACTTCTAAGAACAAGTGCGGAGGCAAATTTGTCTCAACGCTGATAAACTGTATTCAGGATACAGCGACAACGACCTCTTTTGCCATCAGATGGATTAGTCAACTGCTTGTTTTAATTCCCCCCTGATGTCCACGCCTGAAGCACGTCGCTGCCTCATTTCAATTTGAAAAGCGGCTGGTTCCTCAACTCCTACATCCTCCATCATCTCTTTTATTCATGCTACCCTTCTTCTATACACTGCCTGACCTCCCTTCGCTTCCGTTCTCCTGTCCTCGCCTACCCTTTCTTCACAGCGTTGCTTTTTCTCTTTTACTCTCTCTTCTCTCCCTTTTCTGTTCAGACCTGAAGATGAAGTCCAGGAAGGATTCGAAAGTGTCTTATTTTTAATAGATCTAGTTTTTGCACTGTGTTTTTCAACCACACACACACACACACACACACACACACACACACACACACACACACACACACACACACACACACACACACACACACACACACACACACACACACACACACACACACACATATATTTATATACATGTATACATACATATACACACTTTCATTATTCCCAAAACTTGATAATTATTCCATAAGTCTATCACATGTATGCAAATTCAGTACAAGCAGCCAAAGGATATTATTTGACCAGCGACAAGGGCATCGTTTAATGTAACTTCCGGAGCACAGATTTTCCTCCAAGAAAAGGAAAATGCAAAAATAATGCACTATCTTCGAGCGAAAAAAGAACCAAAATAGAGATGCAGAGACTTTAAAAGGCGTCTTGAAGAGAGGACCACGACAGGGAGAGGACAGAGACCGTTTCAGAAGACAGCGACCGTTTTAGAAGAAGACAGAGACCGTTTCAGAAGACAGCGACCGTTTTAAAAGAAGACAGCGACCATTTTAGAAGAAGACAGAGACCGTTTTAGAAGAAGACAGAGACCCTTTTCGATAGCTGTAGTGTGGCCGGTCCATCAATACACGGTGAGCGGTCCCTTGGTGGTCATCAGCCGCTCTTGCTTGAACAGGTCCGATATCGAGGAATAATGTGACCTTTGGCGAAGCACAGAACACGGTTACATTGCTTGTGTATCTGATAATCAATCTTTGTAAGACGCATGTAACAAAAGCAATATTGCGCAGAACAATAAACTGTATTTTCCATCCTATGCGATTTCATTTACTTAAAAAGAATGAAAATACAGCGGACTCTGCATGTCTTCATCGATGGGGATCTGCCTTAACCAAATCACTGAGGTGCCTTTGGTGTTGGTCAGCCGGTCCAGTGTTCATATTTTATGCAACTTTGCTTCTTTAACTTTAAAAGCAGGTTTCCACACAGGTGACGGCTTCTGCAATTCAGTATTCTGTGGAGTTCGTTGCATGGTCTGTCAGGAAAGCTATGGCTGTTTATTATGGCTGATTAATATGACTTTTCTTCGCAAAAAAATATTAATAATGATGTTTGCATGTCCTCATTTATGCATTCATGAAATATCACATAATATTTCATCATATTGCAATTGCACTTAAACATATAGAAAATACTTTTGAATAACGGATATCAAATTTTATAGATCTAAACCCTTTTTATTCCCTCTGCTATATTGCTGGACGTATGTTAGATAACTGACCTAATGTAGGTTCTTTCATTTGCATGACAACCCGCATGATATATGCAAAACCGGCTGACGTCACACTACAGGATGGCCAGGCAGGTAATTTTCATAGAGAGAGGAAAACCATTTTTTTTTTTTTTTTTTTTTTTTTTGCAGTTTCCATTTTCCATTTTGTCTCGTTCCAGTGTCTATATACTATTCTTGATGAAAGTTTGAGTTTCATGTATTGCTATTTTTTATTATTTTTAGTGCATTTACCATATCATAAATAATTCCTTTCTCTTGCCAGTGTCATTATTATGTTGTTGTAGATGCAATTTGATTAGCACTGGAATCCAAAACTTTAAACACAAAATGCATGACATACGAGGTCTATTATAACATTTTTTTTTTTTTTTTTTGAATACGATTTTATATTCCTGTTCTCGAGGTAGTATTAAAGCATATGCAATGTTTACTTAACACAATATGCATTGTTAATTATAGTAATTTTAATACAAATAATGTTGATATGGAGCTGGCCCGAAAAAGAATCGTAACGATAATGATACTGATAACAATCAAGACAAAAATCGTGATAATGATACCCATAATAATAATAATAAAAACAAAAATATTATGACACTATACATTATTGTTATTCATCATCATCACCATTACCACCATCATCAGACACCTCTACCTTAAAATCTAAACCTTATGACTTCAGAGAATAAAAAAAGCAGTTTATATTCCCGAGCAATCACTAAGCTACTGAACACAATTGCTCTGTGATTGCATTGCAACGAAAGGATAACGTCCCGCTGCTGAACAGTGAAGATTGGAAAGGGAATGCACAAGAAATGCAACATATTGGAAGTAATTTTAGTTTTCGTGGGGGAGGGAGAAACAAAGAAAGAGAGAGAGAGAGAAGGGGGGAGAAACAAAGAGAGAGGGAGAGAGAGAGAGAGAGAGAGGGGGGGACAAAGAGAGAGAGAGAGGGGAGGGAGAAACAAAGAGAGAGAGAGAGACAAACAGAGACAGAGAGAGGGGCTAAGTGAGAGACAGATAGCAGGGAGATGGAGGGAGGGAAGAGAGATGAAAGAAGGGAGGGAAGGAGATAGACAAATGAAGAAATATATATAGATAGATAGATAAATAATAGAGAAACGTGTTCCTTAATGTTTCCTTCCTCATTTCTTCAGTCTTAACAACCACAACAATCTAGATAATAATGTCTAACTCCTTAACAATATTATTAACGTTTTCTTGGGACAATGTAAGCTGGTAATCCTTTAGTGTCATTAGAGACTTAAAGCAAATAAAGATTATCAAAGCAAAGCAAATGGAGCAAATAAAGATTATCAATGTGGCACAGAGTTGCAACAATATATATCAGAGGCAATAGAAAAGACATGATATATATGTTGGGTCGTGGTTATCGAGAACTGGTATGACATTCCAGAAAATATGAAGTGGTATATCTCATAAAAGGGATCAAATCATATATATGTTTTGCACCGACGAAGGGAAGGGCAAGAAAACACACGAATATGCCATATTCGTGTGTTTTCTTGCCCTTCCCTTCGTCGTTCCCTTTGCAATCTGTTCAACATGATTTCCACACATGTTTTGTACCGTAAGAAGAAAGTCAGTATATGTCTTATATACGTTTTTCCAATGTTTTCTTTTGACATCAGATCACTGTCGATCATGTACGTGGGTTTTATGGGGTATTTTTAGTAAGAATTATCCGAAATGTAACGATTTATTTGTCTCATATTATTACAGGTGGGCTGATACATACCTGAATTGTTTATTTTCGTTTATTACTTTCACTCTAATTAAGAAATTCCTCATCACCTATTTACTATGCCACTGCATCTAAAATCCAGCCAAAAGAATATAATTTATATACTTTGTATATCTCACACCTGTTGCGATACAGGAGCTAAGCCCCTATGTAAAAATAGCAGGTAATTCATTTATAAGTACGTAATCATTTTAGGCAGTACCATAGTACCATAAATGCAGTGTCAGTTCCAGTGTCAATTACGTTTATCCATGATGTCATGGTGGGGGGGTGGTATGGCAGAGGGAAGGGGAAGGTATATGGTAGAGGGATCGCATGCTGGATGGTAGAAGGATGGTGGGTCAGAGTGAGGGTATGGTGGAGGATTTGGCTATCATAATAGTGATGATGGTGATGGTGATAGTGATGGTGGTGATGATGAAGATGATGGTGGTGGTGGTGATGATGATGATGATGATGATGATGGTGATGGTGAGGACGAGGACGAGGAGGAGGAGGATAATGATAATGATGATGATGATGGTGATGGTGATGATGATGATGATGATGGTGATGATGATGATGAGGATAATGATAATAATGATCATGATTTTGGTGATGATGTATAATAGGAAAAAAACTTCCATACCACTGATAATGACTGTATCACCATGACCTCGTTTCCATAATGATGAACAAGATCACAACAACATAACCAAATAATACGTCTATTTAAATAACATAAGGCTATTCAAAAAACACAAATCTATCCAAGTAATACAAGTTCTATTCGAATAATACGTCTATTCAAATAATTTAAGTCTAAATAATATGTCTATTCAAGTAATACAAATCTATTCAAATGATACAAGTCAATTTAAATAACGTCCCTTCAAATAATACAAGTCTATTCAGATAATATGAGTCTAATCAGATAATATAAATTTAAATCTATTCAAATAATATAAGTCTATTCAGATAATATGTCTATTTAGATAATGCAAGTCTATTCATCTTTTTGGATAATACGTCTATTAAATAATATAAGTACATTCAGATAATATAAATCTATTTAGATAATGCAAGTCTATTCAAATAATACAAGTCTATTCAGATAAATGGAAATCTATCCAAATAATATGAATCTATTTAGATAAATTGAGTCTATCCAAATAATATGGCTTTTCAAATAATACAAATATATTCAAGTAATACAAGTCCCTTCAAATAATACAAGTCTATTCAGATAATACAATATTCAAATTATGTCAATTCAAATAATACAAATACATTTATATCAGTCCGACTCCATTTACATTGCCACGAACGTATTGCATTGCACGATTGCATTCAAATTACATCATTATCAAATCATACTTTCATCAACATGGAAAACAATTAGAGATAACAAGAGATAAAAGAAGAGGGTAGATATAAGGACAGAAAGACAGAGAGACATAAAGAAAGACAAAAAGACAGGCAGAAATAGTGACAGATTGACTGATAGAAACAATGACAGACAGATAGAAATAAGGTCAGACAGACAGATGTGAACAGTAAACAGACAAAGAAACAGGCAGACAGAAATAATGACAAACAGAATGACATGAACTATATATAGAGAGAGAGACAAAGAAACAGACAGACAGAAATAACGACAAACAGACAGACATGAATGATAAACAGTCAAGGAAACAGACTGATAAAAATAACGACAAACAGACAGATGTGAACAATAAACAGACTAAGAAACGGGCAGATAGAAATAACAATAAACAGACGAATAATAAACATACAAAGAAACAGACAGACAGAAATAACGACAAACAGAGAGACATGAACGATAAACAGACAAAAAAAAAGACAAAGCAAAAAAAAAAAAAAAAAAAAAAAAAAAAAAAAAAAAGAGACCCATATTAAACTATATGACAAGAAGGCGAAACAAAACGAAAAACTCACCTGGGGAATGGAACAGACAGCGGCGATGGACCAAGCGAACGACAGCATCATTTTTCCTCGTCTTTGGGCATCGTTCACCTGACGACGCAAGAGGACACGCGATCAGTTACATTAAAAATAGATAAATGAATAAATAAATAGGTAATTCTGAATAATCATAAAATTGATGCGTAATATGAGGTGTTATACAAGACTAGGAATGATAACAGTAGTAATTATTAAGTTTCAGTTTGGTTATTGTTTTGTTATCATTCTCTCTCTCTATTTCTTTCTTTCATTCTCGCTCTCGCTCTCTCTCTCTCTCTCTCTCTCTCTCTCTCTCTCTCTCTCTCTCTCTCTCTCTCTCTCTCTCTCTCTTTATATAAATTTTACTGTTAGACTAACATGAATTAGTCACTTGTATACTTTGTACCAGGAACTAGGTTAAAAATAACGATGCTTCTAAATGTGACCTTATATTCAACTGGATGTATCACGTTTAACAAAAATAATAATACCGCTTTCGTTTTATTCTGAAGCAAGCAGTATCTTGAAGAATTAATCGTGGAGATTATTTCAAAATTGCCTTTAGAAACGATGACAATAAAATAAGTATATATGACGAGATTGGATTCTATAAATGCCTGCCTCATCTTTTTAATAAACAGCTGTAGCTTATTGATAATAATTTTTACGAAAGAATGATTTACTGGTGTCTGTAGCTCTTTTGCTCACTCGACAAGACTCTCTGTTCGTGACTCAGAATAGCCGAGATGTTCTTAAAGACAAAGTACCCAGTTTACAAAGACACACTGATACAAAGCGTATTATACCTGATATACAAGAGACACGTGACACAGCATACCCACACACGTAGACAGCGCAGATGACCCGACACAGTATTAACCTCTACATACATTTTACCCGGCGCAGTATCCCTGACATACAGACCTAAACCTCTACATACATTTTACCGCAGTTTCCCTGACATTCAGACATGAACCTCAACATACCTAGTATCCCTGACATTCAGACCTAAACCTCTACATACATTTTACCGCAGTATCCCTGACACACAGACCTAAACCTCTACATACATTTTACTATCCCGACTCTACATACATTTTACCGCAGTATCAGCAGTATCCCTGGACGAGTATCCCTGACATACAGACAGCATACCCATCGAGTAATCTGCTTTAACCATTCTGTATGCGTCGCTAAAGCACGAGTTGGTATGTGGGTGGCGTTCCCTCCCTGATTCAACAGACTTGACATCACAGTAAGCCATCTCTTTGAAGTTGTTACACGCACCGGGAAAGCAAACTTAACCTAATTCTACAAGACTGGCTGGGTTTCTGTGGGAGGTTGTGTGTGTATGGCTGTTGTGGTTTGTTTGGGTGTAGTATGGTTATTGTGGCTTGTATGGGTGTCATGGGTGTGTAGTTATTTTGTATTGCATGGGTGTAGTGTAGTTATTGCGGTTTGCATGGGTGTAATGTAGTTATGGTGGTTTGCATTTGTGTCGTATAGTTTTTGTGGAATGTATGACTATGGTATGGTTATTTTGTAATGTTTGGATGGAGTATGGTTCTTGGGCATCGTTTGGGGGTATTATGATTATTGCTTATTGTTTGCTTGTAACATGGTTATTGCGCAATGCATGGTGTAGTATAGATATTGCGTATTGTATGGGCGTAGTATGATTGTGATTTGTTATTTTTTCTGTAGGTGTAGTACGGTTATTGTGTAACGTATGGGCGCAGCATGCTCATTCCGTGTTATTGCGTAATTTAAGGTCATTTAAGGTCACTGCGTATTACATGGGTTTAGTATGGTTATTGCCTTATATCTGGGTGTATCTACGGTTAGCGAGGAAGGAACATGGCTTCGCGATCGCCCATTGTTCAGATTAGTTCGGTAACCGTCCCACGTATAGAGTAAGGATTCTCCCGAGAAACTTTATGAAAAACCGGATTATGTCATTCCTGGCGGGATTACGAATTATTTTCTTAGATTTCAATCGTTAATCGGATTTCACTTTTTGTCCTTTATGCAGGCGAAAGACACATTTAAATCCCTCTTTTTTTTTTCTTCACTCACACCCAGTCACTCCTACACTCTCATGAGCATCGCCACTCCCTCCCTCGCCCTTATACACACATCCACGCATTCATCCACTCATCCCTTCTATTCGCACATTACTTTATCCACTTATTCGCCCACTCACTCCCCTGAACCCTCACTCGGTACCTGCATATTTGCATACGAGGACCAATTAGCGAGTAACATAGGGGGGGGGCGGTTTTAGATCTCGGCTGGACTTTGCAATGAACATGTGGAAGTTCCGCTATGAGCATAGTCCTTATTAAGCCGAGTGCAATGAGCTAACGAACTAACGTTAAATCATGGAAGTATATGTATATTGTATTAGTTTGTCTGTCTGTATGTCTATGGGTTTGGCTCTGGCTCAATGTGTCTCTCTCCCTCTTTTTTATCTATCTATCTGTACGTATGAATATCTA
>NW_020870094.1:116941-119441 GCF_003789085.1 Penaeus vannamei | reverse complement strand
TCTCTCTCTCTCTCTCTCTCTCTCTCTCTCTCTCTCTCTATCTATCTATCTATCTATCTATCTATCTATCTATCTCTCTCTCCTCTCTCCTCTTTTTTTTTTTTTTTTTTTTTTTTTTTACTTTTATTTATCTTGTTTTATTTTTTTATATATACATTGCTCAGTCAGGAGTTTCAGTAGGACTACTGAGAACTATCTTTGACATGTACATTCACTAATTGAAACTAAGACATCCCAAATACCCAAATACGCATGCACGTATATACATTCTACAAATCTTTTTACATTTTATGGTTGTTTAATCCAAGCATTTGCAGCAGACTTAAAGGTGTGTAATGAGGTGGTGCGGTGAAGCTGAGTCTGCTGTACTAGGTGGTTCCACATTCGTGTGTAGCGCGGGAGGAAGGAGCGGAGGAAGGTTTCCGTCCTGGCGAAAGGGACGACGAGTTGGTCATCCCCGGTGGCGGCAACGCGGGTGGCGTGGCCGTGTGGTTGAGACCAGGGCTGGCGGAGTGCAGTCAGGTGCGGGGCGCTCTGCTTGTGAGTCTTTGTAGATGACACACAGACCTGCAACAATCACGACGTTGCTGTAGGGGCTGCATGAGGGGAGACGATTGGTCTGGCGGGGCCTTCAAACATATCAAGCGTTGTGCCCTTTGCTGAATCTTGTCAAGAAGGCCTAAATATGAAGGGGGGCAGGATGACCAGGTGAGAGGGGCATACTCCATGAGGGAGCGGACTTGAGCTGCATATAAGGTGTAGATTCCCTGGGAATCGAGGAGATGTGCTATCCGCCGGACACAATTAAGTTTCCAGGCGGCTTTCCTGGCTATGGTCTTGACGTGGCCAGTGAAGGTCAGGGCGCTGTTCATTTCCACGCCCAGTATGGAGATGGAAGCCTGCAGGGGCAGCGCCCTCCCCATCAAGCAAAATAGTAGGGATGGGAGTGTCAAGGGGACTGTGTCTCGGGAGACCAGCATTACCTGCGTCTTCTCGGGAGCGAGATCCACTTGCCATCGGCGCCCCCATAGATGATGGTTTGTAGGACCTGGTTGATATGTGCGACTGTCGCGCGGTGGTCACTACTGTCACAGGGAATTGTCAGGGTGCAGTCATCGGCGTATGCATATGCCTCTGGAATGAGCTGCAGCAAATCGTTAAAAAAGACATTCCAGAGGAGAGGGCCGAGAACACTACCCTGTGGTAGCAGCTGGACATGGATGGAATGTTCGTCAGATGTTGCCCGTTCATGCGCACTCTGAGGTATCTGCCTGCAGGTAGTGTTGGAGCAGTGGAGGCGATGACCGGCGGATACCCAAGCTGTTTAGCTTGGGTGATGAGGCCGCGATGCAAACCCTGTCAAATGCTCCCGTATGTATCGAGAGCAATGAATGAAGGTGTCCTTTCCTTGGTCTAGGGACTTTTGCCAGGTGGTTGGATAACTCGAAGTAGCAGGTCTGCTGCTGCCTGTTCCGTTCGGAAGCCAAACTGTTTGTTATTGAGAGAGCTGGTGTGAGGTAAGAAAGTAATGATATTTTTGTCTGCTATGATGGCTTCAAGTATTTTACCAGAACTGAGATGAAGAGAGATAGGCCTATTAGTTCTTGGATCAGTCTCTCATTCTCTCTACTATCTATCTATCTACTATCTCTCTCTCTCTCTCTCTTCGGTAAGTTCTGCGAAATTCCATGTCTTTCGATTCTCATTTGATTACATTCCGAGTTTGAAATCACTCATTTTACTCCGTCACTCTGTTTAATTCCGTCTATAATTTCGCTGATGAGTTATTGCAAATACGTTTTACAATTTCACATGATTGGACTACTTCATGATTGCTCGGGCTTTCCCTCTCTTTTCTTCTCTCTCTTCTCTCTGTCTCTGTCTCTCTGTCTCTCTCTCTCTCTCTCTCTCTCTCCTCTCCTCTCACCTCTATCTATCTATCCCCTCTCCCTCTCCCTCTCATCTCTCCCTCTCCTTCTCTCCTCTCCTCTCTCTCTCTCTCTCTCTCAATCTCTCTCTATCTATCTATCTATGCTCTCTCTCTCTCTCTCTCTCTCTCTCTCTCTCTCTCTCTCTCTCTCTCTCTCTCTCTCTTCTCTCTCTCTCTCTCTCTCTCCCTCCTCCCCCTCTCTTCTCTTCTCTCTTCTCTCTCTCTATCTATCTCACTCCTCTCCTTCTCCCTCTCTCTCTCTCTCTCTCTCTCTTCTCTATCTATCTATCTCCCTCCCCTCTCCGTCTCCTCCTCCCTCCTCCCTCCTCCCCTCTCTCCTCTCTCCTCTCTCTCTCTCTCCTCTTCCCTCTCTCACTCTCTCTCTCTCTCTCTCTCTCTCTCTCTCTCTCTCTCTCTCTCTCCTTCTCTCTCCCTCTCCCGTCTCGTTCTCTCTCTCTCTCTCTCTCTCCTCTCCTCTCTCTCTCTGCTCTCTCTCTCTCTCTGCTCTGCTCTCCATCTCCTCTCTCTCTCTCTGCTCTCTCCCTCTCTGCTCGTCTCTTCTCTCTCTCT
>NW_020870094.1:95250-100250 GCF_003789085.1 Penaeus vannamei | reverse complement strand
TCCGTATGACCCTGTACATGTGTAGTATGTGGTGGAATAAGGCGTATATGGGCGGACATGGATATTCGTGTGCACAGAAGGGAGGTGAACGTGTACACCTAGTAACTTGTGTGTGAGTGGGTATGCGTGCTAAGTTTCCCATCACGGAGAATTATGTCTTAAAATCCTATAGATGTAGATATAAAGATTTTTGTATTTCGTCTCTCTCCCGCTCTTCCTTTTGCTTGCATTTCTCTTTTCTCACTTTTACATTTCCTCCTTTCGTGTTCCTACTCCCTCTGTTAACCTAATTTTGACTCACTTCCTTCTCCATCATTCTGCAGTGCTATAAAAAGGAAGAAAAAAGGAAATGTAATGCTCAAGGATCCACTACTTCACACCTCTTTATTTCCCGCTCACTCCGTTTATGTAGTGAATACCTACCTACATTTTTTTTTGTTTCTTCCAATATAAAAACAACCCAGGATCAGGCACGGAGGGTATCACTTCAGAATTCCTCGCAGGGGCAGTCAACATTCTGGTCATCAGGGGAGGGTGAGGGAAGGGCGGGTCACCTACCTTCCTCAGCTCCAATGCCACATATATACCCCCATCCCCTACCCCCCACCCTACACACACACACCCTTTCCTTCCTTTATGTTTTCGCTCAGACGATGACACACGTATATTTAGAATTATATCACAAGCGAAAAGAGAGAGAGAGATTTTAATACACGTAACGGTCTCTAAAACCTTCATGAACAATGTAATTACACGTTAAACAGCCCTATATTACTCTATTACATCGTTTAGAGAACAAAATCTATTATTAATTTCTATATTCCTGACCAAAGCGACCAGAGCCTCATCGTTTCAGCTACAGAGTAATCAGGCAGAACAAAAGCCTATGTTTTGTCTGCAGTCCACGCACAGAGGGGGAAGAAGACCGTCACAAGTGCGTTGACAAGAAGTAAACACAATTTGCTTGGAGAAAGGGAAAAAGGGCGCATAGAGGGTAAAGAAAAAAGACGAAGAGAGAGAGAGAGAGAGAGAGAGAGAGAGAGAGAGAGAGAGAGAGAGAGAGAGAGAGAGAGAGAGAGAGAGAGAGAGAGAGAAGGGGGGGGGGAGGCAGAGGGAGCGCAGATAAGGCCAAATGTCTGACGTTCAGTGCGTCAATTCTACATGTTTGGTTTACACGCAGAACTCAGAGGACAAAGCATTTCAATTTATATTAGCCTTACCAGAGCAAATACAAGTTATTCACATGAATTCAGCGAATACACGAGTGAAAGTTGCTAACAATAATACGTCTGAAGCTGGTGTTCGAGGTAAAGGCACTGGCCGTTGGTTTCCTGCAGAATACGGGAGAGAGAGAGAGAGAGAGAGAGAGAGAGAGAGAGAGAGAGAGAGAGAGAGAGAGAGAGGAGAGAGAGAGAGAGAGAGAGAGAGAGAGAGAGAGAGAGAGAGAGGAGAGAGAGAGAGAGAGAGAGAGAGAGAGAGAGAGAGAGAGAGAGAGAGAGAGAGAGATGAAGGGGGAGAAAAAGATATATTCATGATGATAATCACAATTGCATCCTTACCATTGATAATAATAAACTTGAAAGGAGAACAGACACTTCCCTAAACGTAACTTAGGAACCTCAGACGGTCGACACGCACTGTGTTGCGTCCGTGTGAATGTGTGAGAGAACATGAATAAAATGCGCAGTTCATTCATACACTCGAAAGTCTAAGTCGATATTACTTAAAAAGGAAGAAATCACTTAAAAAAATAAAGAAATGAATTAAAAAGGAAGAATTAATTAAGACAGGCACCTCCGGCACTCCTTCCTGCTTCCTGTGCTTATGTATGTTGTCGTTATTTCCTCGAAGGAATTATAGGACGGAAGGTAATTGGCCCTAAAACTCTCTCTCTCTCTCTCTCTCTCTCTCTCTCTCTCTCTCTCTCTCTCTCTCTCTCTCTCTCTCTCTCTCTCCTCTTTTTCATTCATTCTCTCTCTGTTTCTATTTGTCTTGTTGTCAGTTTGTCTTTCTGTCTCTTTGGTCCGTTTCGGCTTCGCATATTTTGAGATTATTCTGAAAAAGGGATTTCCGTGGTATCAATTCTATTCTAAGGATATGTTTCAGCGGTAATGGGAAACGTTTTATTTCATTTCGATCCGTGTTATCGAGGTAGAATCTTTCAATATCTGTGCTATATATGAAAAAAAAAACAGTGGATATGAAATGCAATTTGGATTATGATAACTCGTAAAGGGTTTCCCAGCGCAACCACAGTGACGATCGTGTGTATTCGAGCTCAAGACCTGAATTCAAACTTTATCCTTCGTTGTCGCCCAAAATGCATTAAATAATCATTTTTGTTAACTCTACTGTTTGTTGGATCGAGGAAAGCGTTGACTCTAAATTCTACCCTATGTAAGGACTCTGTAAGGCTGATATTGAACCCCAACTAGACTGAAATTCCTTTATAAGACCCCAGATTAGGTTCGAGGTCTTGAATGCGGTTCAGTCTATACAGTTTACATCTGGCTCTTCTTCTTGAACTCAAAGCCTGGCTCGCGGTCTCGTTCCTTGGGGCAGGTGGCGCAGGTGCGGGTTGGATGTCGTGGGTAACAGCTTTGTCGCCGAATTCACCGTCTTTGTGCAGTGTCGATCCTAACGATAAGTGCAGGAGGACTGGGGGTCGATCGGTCGCTTCCTATGTTTTTTTCTTTTCTTTTACGATTTCTCTCTCCCCTCTCTCTCTTACTCTTTCACTTTCTCTCTCTTTCTGGGTAGTTAAATCGTTGTATAGATGATTTTTAGGACTTTTTTTTTTCTTTTTATACTCATTCTCTCTTTCTATATACACACACATACATACATACATATATGCACACACACACACACACACACACACACACACACACACACACACACACACACACACACACACACACACACACACACACACACACACACACATACACACATATATAAATATAAATGGATATAATATCTATCTCTATCTATATTATCTATATCTGTATCTATCTATATATAGAATCATATATAAATACTAGGCCGGGATGGTCCATGATCGTACAGACATAATGAGGGATAAATTACAAAATGATATTCCCGGGCAGTTCAGTCTAGCATTTCAGTAGTTAAAGTTTTTTTTTTTTCCAACATATCTTACTTATCACACTTGCCATGAAAGAAGTAATTGCAGAATTTAATAGACAAACACATCACACAAATGTATTGACGAAATACATGACACTGACATACGATTACAAGATTCCGAAGATGTTCAATGAATATATATAACAAAACAGCATTGTTCAAAATTCTATAGATAAATAGACTGAGAGAGAGAGGGAGAGAGCGAGAGAATGAGAAAGAGAGAGAGAGAGAGAGAGAGAGAGAAGAGAGAGAGAGAGAGAGAGAGAGAGAGAGAGAGAGAGAGAGAGAGAGAGAGAGAGAGAGAGAGAGAGAGAGAGGAGAGGAGAGAGAGAGAGAGAGAGAGAGAGAGAGAGAGAGAGAGAGAGAGAGAGAGAGAGAGAGAGAGAGAGAGAGAGAGAGAGAGAGAGAGAGAGAGAGAGAGAGAGAGAGAGAGAGAGAGAGAGAGAGAGAGAGAGAGAGAGAGAGCAGAGAGAGAGAGAGAGAGAGAGAGAGAGAGCAAACTCTTTCACTCGTACTAAATCTCTTTTTTTGAATGACATACCATTGTAACGATGAACGCACTCTGAAAGTTCTTAACGCAACACCGTCGCTGCAAATATCCGCCCTGAAGCCTTTAAATTCTAATTTTGAAATATAAATGTAGGATAAGCGTGAGTGTGTGTGTGTGTGTGTGTGTGTGTGTGTGTGTGTGTGTGTGTGTGTGTGTGTGTGTGTGTGTGTTGTGTTGAGTGTGTGTGTGTGTGTTGTGTGTGTGTGTGTGTGTGTGTTTGTGTGTGAGTGTGAGTGTGTGTGTATGTTTGTGTGTGAATGTGTGTGTGTGTGTATGTTGAGTGTGTGTGTGTTGAGTGTGTGTGTGTTGTGTGTGTTTGTGTTGGTGTGTGTGTTGTGTGTGTGTGTGTGTGTGTGTGTGTGTGTGTGTTGTGTGCTAATAAAGTGTCAAAAGATCCTTTACCCTGTGTAGTATATTTCCTCAAATCCATAAACCTTGATGAAATGATAAAAATAGTTTAGCATCGATCTGTCCGTAAATTTACATATCATGAGAACCATTTTTTTTTTTTTCGGGATTATTTTTTCGACAGACTTTTGACCCCTTTTGCACAATGGCACATTTACTATACAGTGATCTATTATCCTCTCAATTGGTGGAATTCAGTGCCCCATATTACTGAAATCAGGAAACCTGCAATAGTTTTTTTTTTTTTGAACCTTGTAGCTTTCTGTTTAGCCACACAGAGTATGCGTCTTTTGGTCAAAATCTTGATTGCGTTCTTATTCATGGGGATAAAATTGCTCTCTACACCTTGGTAAATTGACATTTCTCAGCTGTTATTGGCTTATGGAAACAATGTCTTCATTCCATTAATTTTGGTTCAGTCTTGCTTTTAGTGTTTTGAGGCGATAATGGCATTCGTTTCCGCTACTATCTGCTGCTCCCTATTCCTCCTCGCTCCCATTTCATCCAGTTTTCTTGGTTCTTCCTCTTTCCTGTGGAAATATCTGTGCTGTTTCCCCCTTTACTGCCTGGGGGTTTTGCAAGGTTTACAAAACACAACAGTGACCTTGACAAATGAGGGTAAAACAACAATTGCATAAAGCATTTTTTTTTTTTTTTTTACATTTGGCCGCACTAGCGTCACTATGCAATTTTATGTATAATATTTCATCTTATTTTTCTATCAAAGAAAGAATTCTAGCACTTCATTTGGGAAATAGAGATAATGTCCCGAAAGCGATTGGCACAGGGAAGGTTGTAACAAGAGACCAACATATGACGTTCAACTCTTTTATTGTCTGTGATTTTTTACCTTGTTCTTAATTTCCAGCTGGTCAGCAATCATACTTTTTGG
>NW_020870094.1:85250-90250 GCF_003789085.1 Penaeus vannamei | reverse complement strand
AGATGGCATGACAATTACCTCCCCGCAAAAATAAGAAATTGCAATTTCTTAAAAATCCATCTCAGTGTCCTAATCTGCTCAGACAATCGGCACCAACATTGTCAACGCCTTTTATGTTTCTCACGCTAAATCTAAACTGCTGCAAATATATCGCCCATCGCATCAACCTTGCATTCAATTGACAGGATGTTTGCAAATATTTAAGAGGCTGATGATCTGTTTCAATTACAAAATGTCTGCCGTAAAGATACTGATAGAATTTCTTTAAAGACCAAATGATTGCAAGACATTCCTTCTCTATTATACTGTAATTCCTTTCCTCCGTCTTAAGTTTACGACTGGCATACATGACTGGCCATCGTTCGTTCTCCCAAACCTGTAGTAACACTGCGCCCAACCCTATGTCTGACGCATCTGTCTGCACTATGAACTCTCTATTCATGTCAGGAAGTTTCAATATAGGCTTACTAGCAAGAGCATTTCTTAATCTATCGAAAGCATCTTGATGACAAATCTCCCATGACACTTTATTCGGTACGGATTTCCTTGTGAGATCAGTAAGAGGTGATGCAATCGTTGCGTAGTCAGCTATGTAATAGCCCGTCAACCCGAGAAAAGATCGGACTTCCTTCTTCGTACGCGGTACCGCCATGTTGAGAACACGTTTTATTTTATCGCCAGTGGTAGACGAAGTGCCACTCCCCACGCAGTGCCCCAAGTACTCGATGCTTGACTTTCCAATCTCGGTTTTACACGGACGCGCTGTCAATCCCGCATCTTTAAGTATCGCCAACACGCACTCTAAAGTTATTATGTGATCTTGCCAATTATCGGTATGGAGGAGTATGTCATCCACAAACGTCTCTACATTCGCAACATCGCTAAATAAGATTCTCATTAATCTATTAAATGTAGCACTAGCATTTACTAAACCGAAAGGCATAACCGTAAACTGCAGCAATCCCTTACTAGTTTGAAATGCTGTTACTTTGCGGCTATCTTTGTCCAGCGGTAATTGCCAGTATCCCTTAGATAAATCAATTTTTGAAAAATATCTGCTGTGTGAAATCTTAGCCATGATTGCATCTTGATTCGGCATCGGTTCAGCATCAAATACAGTGATCTTATTTATTTTCCTAAAATCTAGACACAAACGATTTGAACCATCTTTCTTCTTCACCGCGATCATCGGCGTAGAATATGGAGACATGGAATACTCGACCAAACGAGTCTTAGCATACGCTCTATTTCTTCCTCTATGCCCTTCTGTAACGCAAACGGAACTGGGTATGGTTTGCTCCTTATGGGTTTTTCTTCACAAAGTTTCACCTTGTGTTCAATTACATTCGTCTTACCTGGAACGTCGGTGAAAATAGATTTAAATTTATTTAAAATCCCTCTGACATCGGTCTTTTGTCGTTCTGTAAGATCGTTATTTACATGAACATCATTGACATCCTCAGTTTGTACATAGTTAGGAACTACGTCTACATCGGCATCGCTTTCCTCATTGTGAATGACCGCGACGCTCGCCACCGTCACTCCTTCGTCACCGTCTACCATGACGTCATCCGCGGTTCGTTCGGTCTCGCATTCGCCGCGTTCGTAGTAGCGTTTGAGCATGTTAATGTGGAATTTCTTATCAACTCCGTTTACATTTATCATGTAATTCCATTTATTTATTTTCTTTACTACAGTGAACGGACCTCGCCAATGCATTAGTAACTTATTACTATTAGTAGGCAGTAACAGCAAAGCCTTATCGCCTTCCTTTAAGTATCTATCTTTTGCTTTCCTGTCATAATAATACTGGTAGGAATCACCTGCTTTCTGCAATTCTTCCTGGGCTACTTTGCAGGTCTCCGCTAGTCTCTCTCGCAAATTGATTACATATTCGTATGCGGTCCTAGTTTCGTCCGTGATATTTCGCTCGCTCGCTTCCCACAGGTCCTTCAACAAGCTAAGTGGCCCTCGAACGGTATGGCCATAGATGAGTTCGAAAGGTGAAAACTTGGTGCTGGCCTGGGGAACATCACGATAGGCAAATAGTAACGGAGCAATATATCTAGGCCATTGTTTCGGTTGCTCTGCGCACATTCTTTTTAACATTTTCTTTAGCACCCCGTTAAACCGTTCTACTAATCCATTGCACATTGCATGGTACGGCGTCGTGCTAATACCCTTTATCGATAGCAACCTATTAAATTCCTTCATCACATCTGACCGGAACTGACTCCCCTTATCGCTCATGATCTCCTTGGGTATTCCGACTCTGCTGAAAACAGACATTAACGCTTCCGCGACACTCACGGTTTCCACATTCTTTAGCGGGATGGCTTCGGGATAGCGTGTGGCGTAGTCTACAATAGTGAGGATGTAGCGCGACCCGTCATCTGCGCGCGGTTCGATGGGTCCGACGATATCTACAGCCACTCTCTGAAATGGTTCGGTGATCATCGGCATTCTGCCTAGTTTCGCGCGTGACACTCTTCCCTTGTCAACGGTGCGCTGGCATGGATCGCATGACCGACAAAACCTGGCCACCTCAGACGACATACCGGGCCAAAAGAATTTATTTTGAATTCTCGTGAGCGTTTTCTTTATTCCCAAGTGACCTGACATCAGTGAACTATGGGCTATCTCCATAACTGCATTCCTCGACTCGCTCGGGACAACTAATTGTTCAGTGACATTATCTGCGTGAACTACCCTCCTGTACAAAATTCCTTTCTTTACTATAAATTCATGATATTCATTATCAGACTTCTGAAATCTCCTTTTACTTTCCGCGTATTTTCGTATGTTATTTAATGTTACATCATACTTTTGTTGTTCAGCTAAATTATTATCTTTCATTTCAGCAAGCACTTCCTTTACCTTTAGCTTTGGAGCTAATTTGATTTTACTCTGCTTTTC
Source organism: Penaeus vannamei (assembly GCF_003789085.1). Classification (NCBI taxonomy): domain Eukaryota; kingdom Metazoa; phylum Arthropoda; class Malacostraca; order Decapoda; family Penaeidae; genus Penaeus; species Penaeus vannamei. The sequence continues at coordinate 87,334 of NW_020870094.1, read as the reverse complement.
TTGCTGTCGAGTCGTTACGGCTCCTAATTTGACAGTTTCTCCGTCTCTAACACCTTCCACCTGACCTATCACCAAATCATACACGGGATTTTCCAAACAAGCAGCCAAAGTACCTCCGACATAGAATGGACACTTCACTCGAACATTAGCTTCAGGATAGGTGAAAATCATGCCATTTGCCATTTTAACACTTACATGTCTACCTGTAAATCTGCACCTCGGCACTAGACTAGTTTTAACCAAAACAGTATCACACCCTTGATCTCGCAACACATTCACAGCTACACCTTCGACCTCACCTCTTGCAACATTCAACCTTCCATGCTTAGCAGCAAAAGCAGCCATACTCTCACCCTTGCCTTTCGCAGATCTATCCTTAGGTTTCGCACCATACTTATAGAAACAATCACGCGACAAATGATTCGAACCACCACACACAAAGCATTTACGAAACTGACCCTTATGAACACCAGACACTCCTGCACTTGACGCATCCTGAACTTTAGACTCGATGTGCGACATTTCCTTAACAACTCTAACCTCTCGTTCAACAAATTTCTTGCTCGGATTACCGTGCGCTTCAACATACAATTCTGCATATTTAATTAGATCTTCAAAATTCTTAACTTCATGTTCTTTTAAGAATAGAATCATACTCTTATCACACGCATTCATGTATTGTTCCATGAGCACTAAATCCATCAATCCATCGTACGACTTCTCTCCCCCTGACAGATCAATCCACCGTTTCAAGTAGTTCTTCAAGCGATTACCAAACTGCATACCGGATTCACCTTTGAAAAATTTAGCATTTCTAAATCTAGAGCGATAACCTTCAGCCGTACACTGAAAACATTTGAGCAAGGCTCCTTTAACAGATTCATAGTCTTTTACTTCGGTGGGAGATAAATGCTGATAAGCCTCTAATGCTTTTCCTTGCAAAAGTGACGATAGACTAACAGCCCATACATCTTGATCCCATCCTGCGCTAGTTGCAAATCTTTCAAACCTTAACAGATATGCATCGATACTGTCTATCTGATCGTTAAACACTGGTAGTTTTGGGAACTTCGGTGCACACACAGATTCTGTTTTCACTAGTCTTTCACCACCTTCGTTCAGTTTCGCTTTTTCAAGTTCAAGTCTTAGCTTTTCTAGTTCATATGCTCGCTGTCTTTCTAGATTTTGCATTTCCATTTCTTTCCAAGCTTTTTCCTTTTCTCTTTCTCTTTCTCTTGCTCGTTCATCGCGTTCATACTGCTTTTCTTCCTTCAGTTCTTGTTCTCTTGTTAACGCGAAGTTTCTCAAATCTTCTCCTTCCAATCCGATCTCCTTACCTAACTTAATTATATCTCCTAATGACGCCATCTTTCAAATTTTACTTTAGCTTGAACACATAATCCATATTATTCCATCAATAACAAAGTACTCTCATTACGCCGGTCCCTGTTCGGGCGCCATAATTGTGAGGATGGTGACTGTTACAATTGAGGGTTTGCCGGCACAGTTAAGACACTGTTTTTTTTGAATGAGAGGAATTTGTAATTAATGGGTTGTACAGAAAGACTTCATATTATTTAGTATTTATTATACTAGAACAAATGTATATATAATTTAAATAAACACGAAGCTAAAAAAAAAACACGCAAGGAAATATTAATTGTTCACAGGGCTATAATGTTCATTTTCATTGTTCACTACTTCACTGATAACTGTTCTTTCACCGATTTATATATATATATATTTCATTAATACATATATTCTGGATCAGCATCTTCAATCTTCATGCTTGATCATGCAATGTCAGTAGTAGAGCTTGAAATAGCAGCCCACAGTTCTAAAAATAACAAAAGAAATATGTTTATAGTTTAAATTATAAAATGTCAGTAGCCGACGTGATATTAGTGTGGCCCACAGCTCGGGACTACCACACCACACCGTCCAATTACCGTGACGGCCTCTGCTAAAAAGAGCGTTCACCTTGCTTGGGCCTACCAAGACAACTACCCAACCTTGCCCCAGGCAACGGTGACGTCACGCCCGCAAACTGTCGTTACACTAATTTACCTATTTCTGAATTTTAG
>NW_020870094.1:76555-85150 GCF_003789085.1 Penaeus vannamei | reverse complement strand
AGCAAAGAAGTTTAGATCTTTAATACTAAAATAACCCAAAGCAAGCGTTTGTGTGGTGATTACTTATCAACTGCTTTCTATGTTTTTTTTTTTTTTTTGGGGGGGGTGTTTACAGACATTGACCTTATTTTGAAAATGAGTTGTTTTGATGATGTTATTTCCTCATTTCGAGAGATTAGTGAGTTATTTTGGTCATGTATAGCTCTTTTCAGGTCATTTATCCAGGGAGAGTGTTTTACTATCATTATTATTATTATTATTATTATTATTATTATTATTATTATTAGTATTATTATCATTATTATTTTGATCATCACTATTTTTTTCGTTTGTTATTCTTCTCTTAATATAGAATATTAATACAGAATCCTATCAGTATTTCTTTCTTATCATTATCACTTCGTTATATCTACAACATAAAACAGTCCTCTTTTTAATTATATAAAATTCATTAAAAATAATTACACCAGCCAAGCGGAGGTGCAAAGTGTACTCAGGAAATAGACTCAGTTTCCGCTTTGACAAATACCACTTTATGCTGGAAGTGAGTCCAAATATGGTTCATATTTTAGTAGCACCACTTACACAATCGGAGGCTTTTATGTACATACACTCATAGGGTTGTTTATTATTCTGGGCAGCTCGGTATATTAAATTACTATGCGAATAATGTCGATATGATGGTGAGAATATGTACTCTTATTTTAAGCTATCACTTATTATTATTATTTTTTTTTAAGAAGAGATAAAGAATAGGGAGGGGGAGTCATTTCATATAAATTTGCTCTTGTAAAATATCTATATATTCTTTTTTTATTTGTGAATAATATCGATATGCTGGCGAGAATATATACTCTTATTTTAAGCTATCACGATTATTTATATTTCTATTTATTATTTATTTTTTAAAGGAAAGAGATAAAGAATAGAGAAGGGGAGTCATTTTATATAAATTTGCTCTTGTAAAATATCTATATATATTTTTTTGTCACACGTAGACTTGCGATTCGTCTCTTTCCTCCCGAGGTCAAACTTTGGCCCCCGTAATGGCTTTCCCAAATCCCAATTATTCTCCTATTTCGAAGGTCATAATATCTTCCACGCCATTTTCCTCTTTCAATCAATTTCACCCCCAGTGTCTACCAGAATCCCTTTAAAAGTTAAACAAATTCAAATTCTCACAATTTCCTCATGGCTCCGACACCCCGTGGAGCGCGGTCCTTGGGAGGAGGATAACGCAGCATGTATCGCCATTATCGAGTGATTTAGAGGGGCATCATCGCCCTTATGCCCCTCTGACGAACGCCGGCAACTCCCGGGGTGAAAAGATGCCAGCCGCCATCTTATCAGTAAGTGATTTTCTGAAACGAGGAATAATTTTTGATTATCTTTATTAGCTCGGATAAATTGAATAAAGGAATGAAGAGAAACGGTTCGATATAGAATTAATAGTGATGATGATAGTGATGATATTGATGATAGTGATGAAGTTCGAGTTGTTTATTAATTAAACACCGGCTGAGCTACCCATGACTACTGGTATCAACGACGCAGGAATATCCGTAAATATCTTCCATATCTGTAAATATCTAACAATAATAATAGTATGATCGGGTCGTGTTCCTTCACCGTCATTTATTTTTACGAAAAGAAATCGATTTTTGAGCCGTCATTTTAATCGTAATTGCCAGGAAATGTTGCAAGATCTTCGGTGCTCTGAACATTATGCTCTTGATATCCATTTTATGATGAAGAGAAGAAAAGGTAAAAGACACAAAATAGAATTGCAGATGTGAGTAGTATGAGGCAGCAGGAACGAGGGAGGAATCCTGGTGAAAACTTAATCTAGACGAATGGAGTTAATTATAGTTAATCATATTAATTATGAAGTTGCGTTTTCGTGTTGAAGAATCAATCATAATACCTGCAGTATTCCATCATCGGCCTGCTGCTGACTGAAATATGTCTCTTAATCCAATTTAACTGAAATTGTTATGAAATATATATTCTCTCCCGTGTTTTAATGACCAAACATTTTGCATTGCCCTTATTTGCTTCAGTGATCAGAACACTCGTCACCAACTACAGGGAAGCTCTTGGTGGTGTATCGTGAATTCACAAACCAAATCTACTGTGAATATTACATGTTCCAATCTAATATTTTTTTTTTCCATTCCACTTTTTTCTGAATCAACATTTTGCTACTATTGCTGACGTTCCCCATATCAATAACCAATTCGTGTATGTAATAAACGCTGCAATAAACAGAGGAAAACAGACGAAAAACAACTAATTTGTCGTGATATTCCAGAGAAAACTCTAAGCCCAGCTGATAAATATTGCTGGTTGGTCTTACGCAGAGAGAGGAGAGAGAGGAGAGAGAGAGAGAGAGAGGAGAGGAGAGGAGAGGAGAGTTGAGAGGAGAGGAGAGGAGAGAGAGAGAGAGAGAGAGAGAGAGAGAGAGAGAGAGAGAGAGAGAGAGAGGAAGAGGAGAGAGAGAGAGAGAGAATGTATAAACGTATTTCAGTGCTTCTCTGCCAGTATAAAGTTTACATACACTATGGTATACGGAAATGAATATATATATATATATATATATATATATATATATATATATATATATATATACTATATATATATATATATATATATATATATATATATATATATATATATGAATGCAAGAAATTACAAATGAGAAAGGCATATCTGAATAAAAATAAATGGTAAGCGGGGTAATTAAATTAAAACATTTCATACCTAAATCTTTATATGCTCTCATAACGTCCGTTGTGCATTGTAATTCAAGAATTTTTATTTAGTTTATATAAGAGCAATATTCAACGACTAAATTATATTGTAATTGCAGGCAAACTAAACAAACTAAATGCATTGCATCTTGGGAAACAAAAATTGTGTATGTGAGATGTATGTGTCTATATGTGTGCGTGTGTATATATATATATATATATATATATATATATATATATATATATATATATATATATATGTGTGTGTGTGTGTGTGTGTGTGTGTGTGTGTGTGTGTGTGCATGTGTGTGTATGTATGTATGTATGTACACACGCATATACACAAACATATATATGTATGTATAAATATATTATACATAAAATCTGTTGACGGTTGTCAATGCATAACTTTGTGCAAGTTCGAAAAGTTCACACACACACACACACACACACACACACACACACACACACACACACACACACACACATACACACACAAACATGAGTTAAATCAATAGAGAAAAAGAGTGAGAGAGTCGGACAGACACGTACATCGATGGGGAAGCAGAGCGGCAGATACATAATTGCAAATACTTCAGCGTTTGGATACATGAATCTACAAAATACAGGACAGGGAATGAATAAGGACGAAGGGCGACAGACGCTGAATTCCAGAGATATTCGCGAAGCTTTTGCACCTGCAGAAATACAGGGTTGCTGGGACTGCATATTCCTTAGGTCTGCCTCTCACTGGAAAAGCAGACTGTAGCGCAATTCTCGTTGTTACTGACCTATAAGTGATATATCTATCTATCTATATGTGCACACACACACACACACACACACACATAGAAAACTATCCGCTGAAACCCTATCATATCTTGTTGAGCAGACTAGTGTCATTTTTTTACCCCCGTCTCCTCACAGCAAGACTGAACTGAAAATCCGACTACACTGGCTTACTGGCTGAAGCGCTACCTGTTACACTTAATAAAATAAACAGAAAAGTTACAGAAATCACTTTGGATTCCATACGCACAGTAGATCAAATAAATCATATTGATTTTTCTTTTCTAAGGTCCTGAAAATTATTACATATTCTGTTAATAAAATATCTGATATATACTTCAGTAATCAAAGTTTCAACCTCTTGCGAAGTGTCACGATTGAGGTGTAATTGATCCAGGAAGAAATTACCAAGACAAGATTGGGAAGAAAAAGGTTCCAATTTTCGTTCAAGGATCCGTTGTCTTGTCAGTTATTCTCCGAACTACCAAAAGGCGATGCTTTTCTAATTTATAATAATTGTTCGACATTCTAATGAGAATATTTGAATGGGCTAATAATTCAACTATAGGCCATATTACTTAATTATATTTAAGTGACAGTTACGACCGAATGTACGAAACATTGAGAAAATATAAGACCATTTGAAATTATCCAAAGTTTGAACGTTATTTGTCGCAATAATCTTACCATTCTGGAAATAGTCAATATTAGCAAAGCAGGCAACCCCTCCTGAGAGGAGGAGAGAGAGAGAGAGGAGAGAGAGAGAGAGAGAGAGAGAGAGAGAGAGAGAGACGAGAGAGAAGAGAGAGAGAGAGAGAGGAGAGAGGACGAGAGAGAGAGGAGAGATAGAGAGAGAGAGAATCTGAAGTCCGGCATTTTCGTCTCATGCGCCGCGTCCCAAATTGAGAACTTTGCCTTCTCTCTCTCTCCCTTGCTTTCTCTCTCTCTTTTGCTTTCTCTCTCTCTCTCTCTCTCTCTCTCTCTTTTTTTTTTTCTTGTTATTTTTTTATTTTTACTCATTATTGATTTATTTTTTTATATTATTTATTTATTATATACATACTTTGCTCAGTCTAGCGAAGTTTTTCAGTAGGCACTACTCGAGAAACTATTCATTTTGACAATGTTAACATTTCTCTCTAATTGAAAATACTTAAGGACACTTCCCTAAATTACCCAAATAACTCACGTCATATCACGTATTATATTATCATTCTAACAATCTTTTTTAATTATTTTATGGTTGTTATATATTCTTCATATTAGCATTTATAACATCAGTACTTAAATGGTAGTTTGATAATGATATGTGATGGTTTCTCTGGATGATAGGCTGGAACTCTGCTATTTATTATTATTCAGTTGCTACTATAAGGTGGTTTCCACATTCGATGTGTAGCTCTTAATGCGCAGGACGGAGGAGACGTTATTAAAGGTCAAAGGTTTCCAGTCCTTGCATCGAAAAGGAGATCGATCGAATGTGTTAGGTTCTATCCCTTGGTAGTGTCGCAACATGTCTGTATTATTAGTTGTCGATTTGGATTAGGACGTTATTATTTATTAGGCTCCCGTCGTGGTTGAGACCAGATGTGCTTGAGCGGTAGTTGCAGTCAGGTGTGCGTGAGGCTGCTTCTTGTGCTCTTGTAGTGTGAAGTTCCTATTTAGTTGTAAGATTGACTCAACACTCAGACCTGCTACATCTCACCGTTATCTGTTTGCATTATTGTAGTTAGGGCTGCACTAGATTGAGGTGCGAGGACAGATTTGTCTGGCGGGGCTTCAATAAACAATATATCAATCGCGATTGATGCCAACCATTTATTATTTTGCCTGCATACTCTTTGTTTCCAGTTAAGAAGGCCTAAAATATCGCAAACAGGGAGGTCCAGATGATGCCGTCATTGTAATGTACCATGATGCTATAGTCAGTGTTACGGTGGTGTCACTTATAACTTCACTAATCTCTGAATTTCGCGGGCTGGATTTGAGCTCTTTCCTGCATCCATAAGGATGCAGCATTCCCTTAGGGTAATCCGAGCGAAGATGTGATTGATCGCGCCTGTGATCACAGTAAAGTTCGCTCGCATAGGCGGCTCTCCTGGTCATTCATGGCTTGAACGTGGGCCGATCGGATAAGTGTGAATAGCGTATTCAGGGTCGATCTCAATGTTTCATTTCTCTCACATCGTCACCTTATCGTCATGAAGATTGTGGATTCAGCCATGCTAGGGGGGCATTCGCCTCCCATCAAGCAAAATGAGTATGGGATGAGAGTGTCAGGGACTGTCGTCTTGCGGGCGAGACCCAGGCTAATATATTCTCTGCTCTTTACTTCGGAGCTCGAGGATCATCATATCTGCTTATCTCAGGCTTGCTCTCCCCCACTCGTTATCGCAACGATGGTTTTTCTCGTACGACCATTTGACCTTTTGACATGTGCGACTTGTTTACGCTGTTCTGCTATGTATTTGGTTGGGTCAAACATACTGCTCAACTTCGAAGTACATGATGGAAATACTGTTCAGCTGATTTTGGGATGCAAAGTCTATCGGGCTATGCATATGCCTCTATGGTTAATAGAGCTGCCACTAGCAAATCGTATAAACACTCAAAGATCTATCCGAGTGGTATAGCTCGCATGTTTCCTTCGTTATTTCTTTGACCGTTTTCGAGAGACCTAAGAAGAAGCATTGCTAATCCCATTTAAGTGTTGCCTATTCAATCTGATCTGGCGAGATAATCGGGGTTAGAATGTATTCGTCAGGATGTCTATTGATACCCCGAGGTGTCAACAATGAACCACTCTGATAGGAATTGCCCCTAGGCAGGTAGAGATCTTCGAAGCACGACACATGGTAAGGAAGCACTCACTAAAGCGCAAGCAAATAATTAAGACAGCTGTGTGGAACTACCCAAAGCTGTTTTAGCCTTACACAGGCTGATGAGGTGGCCACGAGATTCAAGCCTAATCAACCCACACTGTACAAAACTGAAATATACCCTAGACACACACACAACCATACGAGGCAATCACACATTACCACACAATCAACACAAGCTACATTTATTCTACACACACGCATATCACACAGAGATAAGCACAACTGATAGAAATTCGACTCCACTACTACCATCTGCGGTATCGCGCACAGGGACTACTAATTTTGCCCAGAGTCGACAAGTGATAGACTCAAACTGACCACCACCAAAAGTGTAGCAAGTCTTACGCCATTAGCACTGAACGGCTGTTCGTTCCGCGCGAAAAGCCTAAACTGCTCTATGCGTACATCACATTGAGGACAATGACCTGGACTAGTTACGAAGTTTCTGCTCACAACTAGTATGATATTTTGTTTCTGCTATGATGCTTCATACGTCCATTTTACCAAGAACTCGATAGAGAAAGAGCGATTCGCCTAGGAGCCTATAGTTGCCTCTCTGGATCAAGAGCCCGCATCAGTCCTCCTTTCCCCTTCTTTATGGAAATTGCCAGCCACTCTGGCGCCTTTTCCAGGAGGGTGGGCCACGACTCCCCAGATTAGAGTGCACTGCATTGCCAGAGAAATACGGTAGGTAAGGAGTCTCCGGCGTAGGCATGCATGAGGCACAATTCTAGCTTAACGAATATGAGGGCCAACACAATGTAATATTAGAGGTCTGGTCGGCACCCACAATGACACCTTGTCTCGAGTTGCGCAACTCTACTGGGTAACAACGATGCTGACGCGGCGACACCGCACTCCTGCCGAAGTTACAAAAAAAATCAACATTGTCCAGAAACTGTGATTCTCGTGGATAGTGAAAAAGATTCGTAGCTCGCATTTGTGAGCCGCTCCCTCGCTCCACCCTCTCAGTCGAGCGACGCTCAGCGGTCGATGAGGTACGACATCATTTGCGAGCGCGCACAAGCGATGCGAGTATTCTCAGCCTTTTCATTTTTGCTCGTGGCCACGTACCAGGCTTTGTATGGTGTGGTACAGCATCATCTGGTGCCAGGCCTTGATGCTGCTTGAGTGTGGTCACACAGGTCTTGCTACCCACTGAACGACCGCTGAGTTTGGCTTTAAGATCTTTGCCAGCGTCGTTGAGCCCATTGCTGAACTTGTCGCATGGCTGCACAAAGCGTCTATAGCGTTCCTTGTTAGCGTGGGTAGAAGAGCGTGAGTAGAGTCGCCAGGCACGACTCTTTTCATCAGCTGCCATTCTACACTGGTAGCCAAACCAGGGCTGGTCGAGGGGCTTGACAGTGTAGGAGTGCAGGGGACGTATTGCTCTTGGTGCTTGAGTAGAGTGTGTGTGAAAGTGTGAACTTGATTATTGACGTCTCCTACGAGGATGCTATTCCAGGGCTCTTGTTGTAGTGCGTTGCAGAGACCATTCCAGTCTGCTTTGCCCCACAGCCAGTTAGTGCGTGTGACGGCAGCATCCCTCTGGGGTGTGATCTGAATCAAAGTCAGAATAGCCATGTGATCTGACGATCCCACGGCACTGAGTGGAGAGCAGGTGACGACGCTGTCCGGCAGGTCACTGACGACAGGATCAAGAGATGAGCCGGAAATGTGGGTGGGAAAATCAACGTGATTGAAGAGGCCATGGACTGTGAGGAGTTCTTCGAAGGATCTTGCAACCAGGTGTTGGTTCATATCCCCAACGATGATGACATGGTTGCAAGTGTGTAGCTGCAACAGCTCATCAAGGTGAGTTTGCAGGAACACAATGGGCTCACTACCCTGCCATTGTGGGCGGTAACATACACACAGCAAGACTGTCTGATGTTGAGCCCATATCTTGAAGAACATAATCTCCAGATGATTTGGATCGACATCAAGTGGTTGGACTGACAGGCTCTTGTGAAAAGAGACAGCGACACCACCAAAGGTTCCGTGTGTCCTGTCGCGTCGGTGCCACCTTGTGTAGCCTTTCATGTGCCCAAAGTTGTCAGGGACTGATTCGTTCATAAATGTTTCGACTGTTGCAACGATGTCTGGGGTGCGAGGAATCACGAGGTCCCCGATGTTCGTTAAAAGTCCCCGGACATTGGCAGATACGATGGTCA
>NW_020870094.1:57500-63984 GCF_003789085.1 Penaeus vannamei | reverse complement strand
ATTCCAGCCGGGCCCAGGTAATTTCCAAAATCGAAATATAAACCATTTAATGCAAAATTTTCGCCTTCACAGGGACTCTGGCTGAAGACTTGGACTGACTGAGGACAAACACGGAATAGGAAAGTTTGAGTGGTAGGAAGATGGAATTGTTTTGTGGTGGAGGAGGAGGGAGGAAGGGAGGAAGGAGGAAGGGGAGGAGGAGAGGGGGGGTGAAAGGAAGGAGAGGAGAGAGGAGGATGGAGGGGAGGAAGAGAGGAAGGAGGAGGAAGGAGGGGGGTAGAGAAGAGAGGAGAGAGAGGTGGAGGGAGGAAGAGGAGGAAGGAGGGGGGGGGAGGAAGGGGAGGAAAGGAGGAGGAGGGTAGAGGAAGGAGAGGGAAGGAAGAGGGGAGAGAGGAAAGGGGAGAGAAAGAGGAGGAGGAGGGATGGGGTAGAGGAAGGAGAGGGAGGGAAGAGGGAGGAGAGGAGGAGAGGAGGAGTTAGAGGAGGGAAGTAGAGGGAGGAAGGGGAGGAGCAGGAGGAGGAGGGTAAGAGCAAGAGAGGGGGAGAGGGTGAGCGAGGAAGGGGGAAGGAAAAGAGGAGGAAGAGGGTAGAGGGAGGGAGAAGGAGAAGGAAAGGAGGAAAGAGAGGAGGAAAGCGGGATGGAGGGGAGGGAGGAGGAGGGGTAAGGAGGAAAGGGTTGGAGGAAGGAAGGAGGAGGAGAGAGAGGGTGGAGAAGGAAGGGAGGAGGAGGGGAGAGGGTTAGGTTAGGGAGAGGAGGAAGGAAAGGAAGAAGGGAGCAGGAAGGGTAAGGAGAGTAAGGGAGAGGGTGGAGGGAGGAAGGGGAGGAGAGAGGGGAGGGACAAGGATGGGAGAGGCAGGGAGTCGAGAGAAGGAGGGAAGGGGTAAATGGGGGATATAGGAAGAGGAAGAGAGGGAGGAAAAGAGAAGATAGTGATTGTTGTGGTGGTGAAGGAGGAGGAGGGTGGAGGGAGGAATGTGGAGAGGGGAGGGAGAAAGAGGAGGAACGGATAGAGAGGGGAAAGGAGGAAAGGAGGTGTGAGGGGAGGAGGAATTAAGGGGAGGGCGAGAGGAGGAGGACGGAGAGGGAGGAGAGGGAGAGGAGGAGGAGGGTGGAGGAAGAAAGAAGGAAGAGATGGTAGAGGAGGAGGAGGAGGAAGAGGAAAGAATACGGAATAAGATGGGAGGGGAGGGAGAAGGGGAGAGATGAATAGGAGAAGGAAAGAGGAGGAAGGGGAAAAGAGAAGGAAAGTGAGAAGGGAGAAAGGAAGACGGAGGTAGATATAAGAGAATGATGAAAAGGAATGTGGAAAGGCGATGAGAAAATGGGAAAGGAGAGAGCAGAGAAAAAAAACTCGAAAAGGTAAAGGTAGACAGGGAGAATGAATAATATAATAATAATAATAATAATAATAATAATAATAATAATAATAATAATTATTATTATTATTATTAGACGAAATGGAAGGGGAAGAAGAAAAAAGAAGGCGGCGAAGAAGGAGAAGACGTAGGAGAGGAGGAGGAGAAGAAGAAAGAAGAAGAAGAAGAAGAAGAAGAAGAAGAAGAAGAAAAGAAGAAGAAGAAGAAGAGGAAGAATAAGGAGAAGAAGAAAAAGAAGAAGAAGAAGAAGAAAGGGAAGAGGAGGAAGACAGTCAAAAGGAAGAAGATTTAAAAAGAGGACAAAGAGAAAGAAAGGAAAGAGGAGACAAACCATGGATGTAAATAAGCGTTAATAATGAGTGAAGAGAAGACGGAAAAAAAAGAATTAGAGGAATAAGAGAAGGAAGATCAGAGCGTAAGAAGAGCCATTAAAAAGTAAATAAACAATAAACGAGATCCTTACGATGGGAGGCAAAAAAAAAAAAAGAAAAAGAAAATCGGAGGAGTGAGAGTTCATGTAAAATATGAACATAAAGGGATGTTATATGAATGAAACATAATAAAAAAACGAATTGATAAAAATCAGAGACATAAATTAATCTCATCAGAAAATACAACCAAAGAAGCCAAAGCCAACCAAAGGAAAGAAAATGAAATAAATGTTTTACATTCACGGACCCTAAAATGGCGGGTGTCGTTAGAGGCAGATGTTAATCACCACTTCGAGAGGAGAAATGTTTATTTACCTTTGTTCAGCGAAGGGAACTAATTAAGAAACAGCAGAAAAAAGTAACGCTAATAAAAGATAGAATAGCGCAATTAGGGAGATGATAATACGATATAAGATAAAATAGGAGAACGGGAAAGATATCGAGACGAGGGTTGCACTAAAGCGAATTTAATGATAATTACGGGTTGCGCTATCGATGAATTTCGATGGATTTTCACAGACTCTTCGCTTCTAAAGTTTTCTGATAGTCCCATCTCCTCATTTACATATATATATCATCATTTCGATACTGATATATATATGTATATATTCTCGGAAACGCCGGCGGGAGAAAAAGAAATTCTCTTGTATATTCGTTCCCAATTTGACAGTTTTACATTTTGGTAATTGCTTGCAAATGAGAAATTGGAAGGACGTTGTCGGGCGGGGGAGGGGGGGGGAGGGGGGGTGGTGGTGGGGGGAGGGGGGTCAGATGTCTGAGCGATGCGAGTTCCGGGGGGAGGATCAGCGTCATCACTATTGTATTCATCATCATCATCTCATGCTTATTTGTTATCATCATCATCATCATCATTCAATCATCAATTCATCTCATCATCTCATCTCATTTTTCATTTTCGTCTTATCTCATCTTAATCATCGTCCTTTATGTTCACTCTGTTATGTCCTTAACGTCATTTTTGAATTCTTGTGATCGTCTTTTTCAATATCTTCTTTATTTCCTTCCCATTATCATCATCACCTTTGTCGTCTTTACTATCATCTTCATTAACGGCTTTTCTGCTATCTTCATCATCGTTGTTATATTCATTGTTATCACATTATATCAATATCGCTTCATCATCATCACCATTACCATTTACAATTACCATCCCATCCATCACCATCACCTCACCATCAACACTACCATTAATCATCATCTCATCATCAACAAAACTTACCACCACAATTATATCACATCGCTTCATCACCTTCATTATTCTCTTCGCTTCATCCTCATCCTCATACCGAAGTACAAGTCATCTCATCGTGTTCATGTTCATCAGAAATATGCATCACTATTATCTCATGATGTTACGAATTTTTTATCGTAAAAGAGAGTTTATCGAGAAAGTTCTTTTTTTCCAATAGCACAGGATTATTTTCAGAACAAGTTGGTTCATGTTTTGTTCTGTGGAAGATCTGTTTGGTTTGTGATTATCTGTCTGTTTCTGTCTGTCTGTTTGTCTGTCGGTTTATACGTATATCTTTGTGTGTGTGTGGGCGTTGTGTTGTTTGTTTGATTGTGTGTATATGTTTGTTTGTTTTGTGTTTGTTGTGTTGTGTGTGTCTGTGTTTGTTTGTTTGTGTGTGTGTGGTGTGTGTCTGTGTGTGTGTTATGTGTCTGTGTGTGTGTATGCGTCTTTATGTGGTGTGTGTGTGTGTGTGTGTGGTGTGTGTGTTGTGTGTGTGTGTGTGTGTGTGTGTGTGTGGTGTGTGTGTGTGTGTGTCTGTATATTATTGTATATATATATATTATATATATTATATATATATATAATATATATATATATTGTGTGTGTTGTTGTGTGTGTGTGTGTGGTGTGGTGTGTGTGTGTGTGTGTGTGTGTGTGTGTGATGTGTGATGATGAATGGGATGATGTATATATATATATTTATATGTATATATATATATTTATAGGAGAGAGAGAGGGAGGAGATGAGAGAGAGAGAGAGAGAGAGAGAGAGAGAAAAGGAGAGAGAGAGAGGAAGGAGAAGAATGGACTGATGGAGAAAGAGAGAGAAGAGAGAGTGAGAGGGAGAGAGAGAGAGATAGTAGATAGATAGATAGATAAGATAGCTGAGAGAGAGAGAAGAGAAGAGATAGGATAGATAGGCACAGACGCAGAGAGACAGACACGATAGTAGATAGATAGACAGACGACAGTACAGAAGAGAAACAGACATGATAGATAGAGAGAAAAAAAACGATGACGCCATAGCCCTCCTCAAAAACCTTCCTCACAGGTGAACGTCTTGGCCGTGAGATCTTGTATGGAGCCCCGCTCTCCTGAGCAGTTTATCAATTGTTATTGGTCTTAATGCTATTTACGGTTTCTCTTTGTTGGTGTAGTTATTATTGATTTTTTTTATAGTTTTGTTGTTGTTGTTAGCGTTATTATTGTTCTTATTAATTATTATTATATCGTTATTATTGTTCTTATTGATTATTATTATTATAATATTAATAATTATTGTTATTATTACTATTATTTTTGTTATCATCATCATTATCATTATAATCACCATCATTATCATCATCATCCCTCATACCATTATAATCATCATTATCATCACTATTTTCATTATAATCATAATTAATCATCATCATCATCATCGTCATCATCATCATAGGGTCACTGATGCAACAAAATATATTCACCCTCAAAGAATCACATTAAAATCACCCTTTTTCTCAAGTATTAAAAAAGAAGAAAAAAATGATGATGAAGATAAAAATTAAAACGTGATGCTATAAGAGCGACATTCTCCCATGATCGAATAGGAAAATCGACTAAAAATGAAGGTAATTCCAACGTATGAGGGAAGGGAAGAAGAAGAGAGAATATAAATGTAATCCTGCGAAAGGGGGAGAAGACACATTAAAGATAATTAAGGGAAGGGAAGGAGTTGGTAAGAGCAGAGAAAATATGGAAGTGACAGACACGGGATGATGATGGGAAAAAAGGGGGAGGAAGAGAAAATGGAGGAAATGGAGAACGCGCGATAGATATTGGTTGGGGTCAAAGCCATCTCTCTCCCTCTCTCTCTCTCTCGTTCCTCGCTCCTCCTCTCCTTCCCTTTCTTTCTCTTTATCTCTCATTCCTCCCTCCCTCCTCCTCTCTCTCCCTCACTTACCCTCTCTCTTCTCTCACCTTTCTTCCTTCCTTCATTCCTTCCCTCCTCCCTCCTCCCTCTCTTCCTCTTCCTCCTTTCCTCCTCCCTCCCCAAAGACTTAATTTTATTAACGTCGCAATGAATTAGAAAGAAATTACGTATTTTAACCTTAGTCTATATATTGTTATATTTTTCTTGTTTCTAGAGGCTTCCACATATCACATACTTTCATTATTCTCATAGTTATTGATATTTTGAGGTGCGTCCTTCATGCGTAAAACTTGCCCGTGTGTGTTTTAGAATGAAATGGTTGTTTGAGACAGCTCGTTACTCGTTAGGTTAACTCCAAAATGAGTCGATTGTCATTTGTAAGTATTAGCAAAGACAATCTACGTATATAGTGTTTGGTATTAGTCAGTAAAGAAAACTTAATATCACGATAACTTCAGTGAAACTACTATATAAAATAGTATAAATCGTTATTTCCAGATGTGAAAATCAAAAGAAAAAAAAGAAAGAAAAAAAAGAATTGGCGTTTGTCCTTGAACGCATTTCATAAGCGGTCATTTTTTTGCGCGCGAAATCAGTCATGTTTCTTACCCATATTTCAACCTGTGATTTATCTCTCAACATCGGATTATTATGTCTAGGAAGGGAATTTTCCGAGGTATGAAATTATCCACAGACATTGTCAGAAAAAGGTAAGATGCTTGAGAAATCCAACCTTATTGTTATTATTATTTTTTTTTTTTTTTGTATTTATAAGCGTTTTTCTTTTATATGAATTCCTCTGGAATAATTGATTTTTTCAGCAACTGTTAATGTTTAGAAAAAGTCCTCGTCGCTTATGTAAGTAATTTTAGTGTCTAGGGATTACTTATGATTTACGTTGCCCAGATGATAATCCCTTTTAGTTAGATTTTTATGGTATTTATAATGGTGAATCGTCAAACTACCGCGGTGCTTCGGCAAAGACCAACAAATTCAACCGCGGGTAGGCCTAATATTTTTGCCATGCTTTTTATCTTTAATATGAATTGGTCTTTGGTAGATACGGTGCACGCTGGTGTTCTTGGAATGTCAATACCATACGAGTCTTTATTTGATTGAATTTTGCGTGAAATTACTTCGTTATTATTTCTTTTCGTTGGTGACGCCACAGTTTTCCTAGTACACTCTCATGGCCTACCTAGGTAACGAGACTAATACCCTATACACACACTCTCCCTCATATTCACACTCACGCTCACTCGCGCGCACACACACACCACACACACACACCTCTCTCTCTCTCTCCATCTCTCTCTCTCTCTCTCTCATTCTCTCTCTCTCTCTCTCTCTCTCTCTCTCTCTCTCTCTCTCTCTCTCTCTCTCTCTCTCTCTCTCTCCCTCCCTCCCTCCCTCCCTCTCCCCCTCCCTCTCCCTCTCCCTCTCCCTCTCCCTCTCCCTCTCCTCTCTCTCTCTCTCTCTCTCTTCTCTCTTCTCTCTCCTCTCTCTCTC
>NW_020870094.1:37500-42500 GCF_003789085.1 Penaeus vannamei | reverse complement strand
CTCCCCTATCACCCCCGCCCCTCCCTTGTCACCCCCCCCCCACCCGTACCCCCACCCACGCACACAGACCTTTTCAAAGTTTGATAACACGGGGAGAGCTCTCAAGTAGACGAAGAGGGCGCGCTCCGGTATGAATACTATTTGCATCCCAGATGACAGAATTAGCGATGGAATGTGATGGAAAGCGAACAGTGAACGGGGAAGATGGGAAGGAAGGTGAGGGGTAGGGAGGAGAAAGGGAGGAGGGAGGGAATGGAGAGAGAGGGGAGAAAGGGAGGGAGAGAGAAGGGGGAGAGAGGGAGAGGGAGAAGGGAGAAGGGAGAGAGAGGAAGAAAGGGGGGAGAAGGGGGAGGGAGGGAGAGAGAAGGATTGGGAGAGAGGAGGGGAGGGAGAAGGGGGAGGGAGGGAATGGAGAGAGAGAGAGGAAGAAATGGGGGGGGAGAAGGGTGGAGGGAGGGAGGGAGGGAAGAGAGAAGGGATTGGGGTGAGGGGGAGGGGAGGGAATGGGGTGAGGGAGGAAGAAGGGGAGGAGGGGAAGGAGGGAATGGAGAGAGAGAGGAAGAAAGGGGGGGGAGAAGGGGGAGGGAGGAGAGGGAGGAAGAAGGGAATGGAGAGAGAGAGGAAGAAAGGGGAAGAAGGGTGGAGGGGTAGAGAGAGAAGGGGGGGGGAGAGGAGGGAGAGGGAGGAACGGAGAGAGAGACAGGAAGAAAGGGGGGGGGAAGGGTGGAGGGAGGGCGAGAGAAGGGATTGGGGAGAGGGGAGGGGAGGGGATGGGGAAGAAGGAAGAAGGGGAGGAGGGAATGGGTAGATGGGAAGGAAGGTAAGGGAGGGAGAAGGTGAGGGAATGGGAGAGGTAAGAAGAAGGGAAAGACGAATTGGGAGGGAAGAAGAAGGAAAGACGGAGGTAGAGGTAAGAAGAAGGGAAAGAGGAATATGGAGAAGAAGAAGAAGGGAAGGAGAATGGATAGAGGGGGAAGAAAGGAGGAAGGAATTGGGAGAGAGAAGGGAGGAGGGAATGGTGAGATGGGAAGGAAGGCGAGTTTGAGGGAGGGAATGGGGGAAATGAGGAAGTAAGGGGGATGGAGTGGGAAGAGGGAGGGAAGATGAGGAAAAAGTGAGGAGGGAGGGAAGGAGGAGAGGAGGGAATGTGGACGAAGAAAGAGAGAAGGGAAGGAAAGGTAAGAAGGGTAGAGGAAGGAATGTCAGGAGGGAGAGAGGAGGAGGACAGGTGAAGCAAGAAGGGGAAGAAATAATGGCGAACAGAGGAAGAAAGAATGGAAAGAGAGGGCTGAGGAAAAATGATAGGGAGAAAGGAAGGATGGAAAGGGAGGGATGATGAAGAGAAAGGGGAAGGGAGTAGACGGGAGTAGAATCAGGGCTAGGATGAAGAAAAGAAATTGGATTGAGGAGAAATGAGAGGGGAAGGATGGAAGAGGGGAAGAGGAGGAGGAGGATGGGGAAGGAATGGTGAGAGGAAAGAGTGAAAAAAGAAGGAGAGGGGAAAGGGGTAGAGGAAGGAGAGGGGAAAGGAGTAGAGGAAGAAGGAGAGGGGAAAAGAAGGAGAAGGGGAAAGGAGCAGAGAAGGATAATCTTAGGGCAAAGGGGAAAGGGAAAGAGGTTTTAAGGAGGTGGGGGAAGGAATGATGGGGGGGGGTGATAGCGAGTAAGAAAGGAGAGGGAGGCTAGAGATAGGAGAATAAAGGGAAGAAAAAGGAAAGGAAAGAAGAAAGAGCAAGGGTGAGGAAGAAAGAGGGAAGAAGGGGAGAGGGAATAAAAGGAGGAAAATAGTGGATAGGGGCGATGAGAACGGGGGAATGGAGACGGGGAGGGGAAGCGAGAAGAACAATAGGAAGAGAGAGGGAAGGGAAGAAAGGCCTCGGGGATGTATGGTAGAAACAGGGGGGAGATTACAGGGGAAAGGAGGGGAGAAAAGAGAAAAAAAGAGGTGGAGGAGAGAGAGAGAGAAAAAAAATCTTAGTAAGGCTTGGATGCTATTCGTGTTTTGATTTTTGTAATATATTTTTGAGGTGTTGGAAGTTAAATGATCTTGATTGGAGAGGGAGAGGGAGAGAGATGGAGAGGGAGCGGGGGAGAGAGAGAGAGGTGGAGAGGAAGAGGGAGAGGGAGAGAGGTAGAGAGGGAGAGGGAGAGAGGTGGAGAGGGAGAGGGAGAAAGTTTTTGAGGTGTGGGAAGTTGAATGATCTTGATTCTATTAAAGTGTATTAGGGGTTGGAGGGGAGGGAGGGGGGAGGAAGAGGGAGGGGGGAGAGAGGGAGAGGAGAGGGAGAGAGGTGGAGAGTGAGGGAGACAGGTGGAGAGGGAGAGAGAAGTGGAGAGGGAAAGGGAGAGAAGTGGAGAGGGAGAGGGAGGGGAGAGAGTGGAGAGGGAGAGGAGTGGAGAGAGTTGGAGAAGGAGAGGGAGAAATTTGGAGAGGGAGAGGGAGAGAGGTGGAGAGTGAGGGAGAGAGGTGGAGAGGGAGAGAGAGAGGTAAGAGGGAGAGGGAGAGTTAGTGGAACTGGATCGGCAGTTTACCTTCCTGCTTCACCTTTACCTGATCTCCCTCTGTTATTTCTACGTGATTTACCCTAATATCTTCATCGCAAGGTAAGATTTTCCCTTCGTGACTTCGTGTTGACTTCCGACCAGTTTACCTTAATCGAGTTTGTGATGATAGTTTACCTTAGATGTTTTTAGCTTGTTTGTGTTTTCTGCTGCCTGCTTGTCTACCTGCTGTTGTCGGGTGGAAAGAGAGGGAGGGGGAAGTGGAGGAAGAGGAAGGAGGAAGAAGAGGGAGGAAGGAAGGGGAAGAGGGGGGGGAGAGGGAGTGAGAAAGAGGAGGAAGAGGAAAGGGAAGGAGAGGGGGGAGGGAAGGTGAAGATGGAGAAGAGGGAGGAGAGAGAGGGAAGAGGAAGGAGGGAGAAAGGGGAGGAGGGAGAGGGAAGAGAAAGGAGAGAGGGAGAGGATAGTGAGATAGGGCAGAGAGGAAAAGAAGGGTGAAGAGGGCATGAGGTAGAGTGAAGAGGGAGAATGAAGGTGGAAGAAGGAGGGTGAACAGGGAGGAGGCAAAATCCAGAGACGTGAGGGAGGCATGAAGAAGGAGGCTGAGGGGAGGGGGAGGGAGAGTGACGAGGGAGGGGGGGGTGGGGAGTGTCAGGCAGCCTCATGCAAAACTGAATAATCATTTTGAGCTTCATGCTTGGAATGCCAACTTGAAACGCGCAGATTTGGTCGAGTCTTCGGGTTTTGCACACCGGCTTTGGGACCTTTTTTTTTTTTTTTTTTTTGTGTGTGTGTGTGTGTGTGTGTGTGTGTGTGTGTGTGTGTGTGTGTCTGTGTGCTGTGGTGTGTGATGTGTGTGTGTGTCTGTGTGTGTGTGTGTGTGTGTCTGTGTGTGTCTGTGTGTGTGTGTGTGTGTATCTGTGTGTGTGTGTGTGTGTGTGTGTGTGTGTGTGTGTGTATCTGTATGTGTGTGTGTGTGTGTATCTGTGTATCTGTGTGTATCTGCGCTCCGTGTCTATCCAAGGCAGTTATTTCCATCAACCGAAGGATTAAAAAGCTAAAAAAGAAGGAGAGACAGAAAAAAAAACAAGCTTACCTTACCTTTTTTCCGTATTTCGAGTTGATTTTTTCCAAAACTCACCTCTGACAATGTTTGGTTTTCTCTCTAAAGGGAAAAGAAATAGTTGAGTTTACTTTTCAAATAATTAGTGCCCGGAGTTCTGTCTATTTCTTAATTTCTTGCTGTTTGTTTGATTATGTGTGTGTATGTGTGCGAGCGCGTGTGTGTGAGAGATGGAGGGAGAGAGGGAGACAAGGAGAGAGAGAAAGAGATAGGGAAAGAGAGGGAGAAAGTGAGTGAGTGATTGAATGAATGAGAAAGAGAGAGAGAGAGAGAAGAGAGAGAGAGAGCAAGAGAGGAGAGAGAGCAAGAGAGAGAGAGAGAGCAAAGAGAGGAGAGAGAGCAAGAGAGAGGAGCAGAGAGAAGAAAGGAGAGAGAGCAAGAGAGGAGAAGAGAGCAAAGAGAGAAGAGAGAGAAGAGAGGAAGAGAGAGAGGAGAGAGAGAGAGAGAGAGAGCAAGAGAGGATAGAGAGCAAGAGAGGATAGAGAGCAAGAGAGGATAGAGAGCAAGAGAGGAGAGAGAGCAAGAGAGGAGAGAGAGCAAGAGAGGATAGAGAGGAAGAGAGAGCAAGAGAGGAGAGAGAGCAAGAGAGCAGAGAGGAGCAAGAGAGAGAGAGAGCAAAAGAGAGAGAGAGAGCAAGAGAAGGAGAGAAGAGAGAGAGAGAGAGAGAGAGAGAGAGAGAGAGAGAGAGAGAGAGAGAGAGAGAGAGAGAGAGAGAGAGAGAGAGAGAGAGAGAGAGAGTCTGTCTTCCTCCCGTCCTTCTCCTCTCCCTTCCCTCCTTCCCTCTCCCTTCCCTCCCCCCTCCATCCTTCCTCCTCCCTCCCCCCCACCTCCCCCCCTCTCCCTCCTCCAAAGCAAGAACCCGGACGGCCGTGCATGCGTGTGCTTTGGAATATAAAATTACATACATAAAAGATAAATGAAATTTTGAAATATCGCCTCATGGTCGAGCCGCCCCGAATTAACATACAGTTATTCTTCGGGCGTATATTTTGTAATTCATATGACATATCATCGCCCACGGATGCGGCTGGGGTTCCCTGGGGGGCGCTGGGGGGGGGGGGGGGGGGGTAAGGGGTAGTTGGTGGTGGGTAGTGGGTCTTTGTGCTGGTGGTGAGTGGTGGTTGGTGGTGGGTGGTTGTGATGGGGGTGAGTGGATGTTGGTGTGAGAGTGGTGATTGGTGGTGGGTGGTTGATTATTGTGGTGGTGAGTGGTGAGTGGTAGTTGGTGATGGGTGGTTGTGTTGGGAGTGAGTGGATGGTGGTGGTGGTGTGTGGTAGTTGGTGGTGGTGAGTGGATGTTGGTGGTTGTGATGATAGTTGTGGTGATGGTAGTAGGTGGTGGCTGGTGGTGGTTGTGGTGATGGTTGTGATGGCGGTA
>NW_020870094.1:20000-22500 GCF_003789085.1 Penaeus vannamei | reverse complement strand
TTATTATATATATGTTATTACTATTATCATCATTTATATTGTTATTGTCAATGATACTTATAAATGCAACGATAGTGGCAACAATAAAGGAGATTATTGGCAATGATAAGGAATGGAGTTAATGATAATGATAATTAAAAGGAAATTAGCAATGATATTAACAATACAGAGTTTTCAGTATTGCTTTGCAAATTACTACTAGGATGATAATAATGGTGATGACGACTATGATTATGAAAATGGGTAATAATGATGATGATGATAATGCTGCAGATGATGATGATATTAATAATAACGATAATGAAAATGGGGATTATAAAGATGGTAATAGAATTGATAATGACGGTAATGGTGGTAATAGCAATAATAAGTGATTTTTTTTTGCTTTCTATACTTTCTTCTACTTTTTTTTAATTGGTGTTACTTGGCTTTTTGGAAAATGATTAGTTTTTTTTTCTTCTTCATTTCCCCCTTTTTTCATTTTCTAAAAAAAGGATCAGTGCTCCAGTAGTTTTATATATAGATTTATTTCTAATTCATCAAGTGTTTTTACTTACTTTCCCTCGCTGAATAAGTAGATAAGATAAATAAGAGTAATGATATGATGATAAATAGGAATGGTAAAAAACGAATGAAAGAATAAGAAAGAAAAAGATAAAACGAATGAAAGAAGGATAATGAAAAAATATCGATTTTAAGAAAAAAGAAAGGAGAAAAAGAACGAATGAAAAAAGTAAAGAAAAATAATGAAAGAAAACAAGGAAAAGAGACAGAGCGAATCAAAGAACAGAAAAAAACAAACAAACAAACAAACGAAAACGAATGAAAGAATAAAAAAAAAATGGAATGAAACGGGAGGTGAAGGCAGCATGGTTGTTCATAAGAGGATGGCTTATGAACAATACGTGGAAGGTATATTTGTTTGTGAATAATCTACGATGGAAAGGGGAATGGAGGCGTGGGTGGGTGGGTAGGTAGATAGAGGGGTGGGTGGGTAGATGGAGGGGTGGATGGTGGGTGGATGGATAGAGGGGTGGGTGGGTAGGTGGGTGGATAGAGGTGGGTAGGTATCGAGGGGTGGATGGGTGGATCGAGGGGGTGGGTGGGTAGGTGGATGGATAGAGGGTGGGTGGGTGGGGGTGGATGGATAGAGGGGGGTGGGTTGGATAGAGGGGTGGGTGGATGAGGGGTGGGTGGATGGGTAGATAGAGGGGTGGGTAGGTGGATGGATAGAGTGGTGGATAGGGTGGATGCTGGGTGGATGGGTAGATAGAGGGGTGGGTAGGTGGATAGATAGGGGGTGGGTGGGTGGATAGAGGGGTAGGGGTGGGTGGGTGGTAGAGGGGTTGGATGGTTGGATAGAGGGGTGGGTGGATGGGTAGATAGAGGGGTGGGTGGGTAGGTGGTTTGGGTAGATAGAGGCGTGGGTAGGTGGGTGGATAGAGGGATGGGCGGATGGGGGGATGGTGGATGGGTGGGTAGGTGGATGGATAGGGGGGGGGTGGGTGGAGGTTGGATAGAGGGGTGGGTGGATGTTGGATTAGAGGGTGGGTGGGTGGGTGGGTAGGTGGATGGGTGATAGAGGGTGGGTAGGTGGGTGGATAGAGGGATGGGTGGGTGGATGGATAGAGGGGTGGGTAGGTGGATGGATGAGGAGGGAGGGGAGGTGGGCGGTGGATAGAGGGGTGGATGGGTGAGTAGGTGAATGGATAGAGAGGTGGGTGGGTGAGATGAGGGAGGGGTAGGCGGTGGGTAGGTGGATGGATAGAGGGAGAGGTTGGGTGGATAGAGGTGGGTAGGTATGTGGATGGATAGAGGGGTGGGTGGGTGAGAGGAGGGAGGGGTGCATGGGTGGGTAGGTGGATGGATAGAGGGAAGGGTGGGTGGGTGGATAGAGGATGGGTGGGTGGGTAAATGGGTTGGTGGATATTTGGATGGGAGTGTAGGTTAGATTAGATGGATGGATGGATGGATGGATTGAGTGACGCGTGGGCGGCAAGAATCGTGCATAGATGAATTCGGGGAATGATCAATACAGTAAGATGCAGCTGCATGAATATACCCAAGCGATAGTAGAGGAATGAAGGAATGGAAGATATGTGTGGGTGTCATTCTCTTTCTGTTTGTTTCTCTCTATTAGTTTGTTGATCTCTCTCTCTCTCTCTCGTTCTCGTTCTTTCTCCCCCTCTCTCTCTCTCCTCCCTCCCTTTTCCCTCTTCTCCCTCTTTCCCCCCCCTCCCTCCCTCCCCCCCTTCCTTCCTCTCTCCCTCCCTCCTCCCCCCCTTCCTTCCCTCTCCCTCACTCCCTCCCCCCTTCCTTCCTCTCTCTCCCTCCCTCCCTTTTACCCTCCTTCCCTCACCCCTCCCTCCCTCCCCACATCAGCGATCTCCCTTCGCCTCTTCCTAACCCCCTCCCCCTCCCCCCTCCCCTGTCTCCTCCCGTTGGCACTAAAAGTTGAGGTGGCACTCGGAGTGACCTCTCCCTTCCTGATTGACTCGGT
>NW_020870094.1:2500-5000 GCF_003789085.1 Penaeus vannamei | reverse complement strand
CTCTCTCTCTCTCTCTNGCAGATTGATGCAAACTGCCTAATTGTGCCGTCTAATTGCCTTGTTGTGTCTGCTCGTTGTGCTACGCTGGTCCGCTGTTTAATGTGAGCGAAATATGCAGTCATTATCATAAATCGCTTGTGTCTCCCCTTCAGTATTCTATCCTCACACACATACACACACGTGGATGTCTGTTTGTCTGTTTCCTTGTCCGTCCCACTGGCCTAGAGACGCATAGACAGATAATTTTTTTTCAACATTGCCCCTAATCTAACAGGAGGCGTGGCTGTTAATCCTGAGGGGGCGTGTTCCTTCGTGCCTTTGTTGCACGCCCTCGCTTCCTTGCCCCCCCCCCCTCCGACACGCCACGGCCGCACAATCCGGGTCTTTTCATTATGTATTTGAATATTCCTACTCGCGTATTATGTTCTCGGACTTGGCTTTGTTCTCGGTCTTTTGTTTGGGCGTTTTATCCTTCCTCTTTATCTACATCTCTTTTTTGGTCTTGGTTTTGCCTCTTGTTGGGTTCCTGCTTTCTTTCTACTCCTAACTGAAAACGTTTTGTTTTCGTTCTTCCGAGCTTTAAAGACCGATGTTTTCCATCAGTGTTTCTATGGGCCATTTCGCTATTTCCTTTTCCCTCTTGCCACTCCTTTCCTTCCCTTTCCCTCGTCCTTCTCGAAGGCTAATCCCCCGGCCCTCCTGTCGCGTCTTCACCATAAAAGCTTTCGCCAACTTCGTGTCTTTCTCTGACGAGGAAGATGGATGGAGGAGAGGAAGAAGGTCGAACGCTGCGCGAGAAGAAAAGGAAAGTCCGAAGGAACTTTCGGTGCGGTTCAACGCCCGTCACACGGCGCCCGTTGGACTGCATGTGCGGTGCCCAAAACACGATTTGCGCACGCACGCACACGCACGCACGCACGCACGCACACACACACACACACACACACACACACACACACACACACACACACCACAACACACCACCACACACACACACACACACACCACACACACACACCACACACGTATATATATAATATTTTTGATCTGCGTGTATATATTGTGTTATGTTTATGTGTTCACGTGCATCTGCATGTCCACATAAACCTGCGGCCGCCTGGCGTCCGAGGCGTCCCTCGCAGACGTCGCTCAAGGCCTGGAGTTCCTCGAGTTGGAGTCGAGAAGTTTGGAGCCGCGAGACGGCCGTCGGAGTCCCGCTTTGTCTGACGGCGCCTCGACAGCTTGTCCAAGTCCAACTGTACTGTTTGTTCTAGTTTGTTGCATAGACAGCGGCTGGAACATCGCGCGATGTTTGGTTGTAAGGGAAGGCGGGTGAGACGGTCGTCAAAAGGTAACGATCCAGTTTGGTAATTTGTTTTCGTTGTTGTTGCTATTTGACTGGTTCACGTTGCTTGTTTTTCTCTTTTTGACAGCCAAATCCTCCTTCGAAATAGATTCATCTTCTATTACTAACCTAAATCATCTGTGATTTTTTTAATAGTGTCTCTCTAAAATCAAGAGGCTAATCATTGCACCAGCTATTGTATCCTGGAACACGACTGGGAGGTACCATTGTCTACTATATAAATTGTTGAGTCCCATAGCAGTAGTCGTCTTGTTCCTTCTCACCAACGCGGACGCAAAGGACAAAGCAGAGCAAAGTTGAAAATCATACTCTGTATTTATATAAACACAGTATTGATGTATATTACATTTGCAAGAAAAATAGTATTTCGCACGAGGCAATGAACGCGTCAGGAAGGCCCTACAGTCCGAACAATCAACCTCTAGATCCTCAGGATCTCTCCCAGAAGCAGCGCCCGTCGAGGAGAGTCTTAGCCCGTTGGCAGTATGGCGCCTAGTACCGTAGCTTTGTTATTTTCGACTCGGGCGGCGCATGGAGAGTGCACGCTGTGGCAGTGCTGCTTTCCCTCTTTCGCGCATAGGTGTTTGTTAACGTATATGAGAAAATGTATGTTTGCAAGTCTACAAAACCCTTGCAAATACATGAAAGCACGCAAACATACGTAAATGCGCTCAGATAGAGTGGAGGGCCGCCGACGCCGTTCAACTTCTTTGGCGGAAAACAGCCCATCGCCCGCGCAGGACCGGGGTGGCCTTCATCAAGTTGTAGCCTGGCTTTACGTCCTGTGAAGAAAGAGCCGGACGAGGTAGTACCTGAAGCGGTGGGAGTGTAGTTCCCGTGCAGCAATAGAGGCAAAGCTGGACCTTTGCTTCTGTGCAGAGAAATGCACTTGGCTCGCCCTCCTTCTATGGCAGAGGAAGGAGAGAGCTGGGCCGAAACAGAAGGGAAACGCTACCTCGGCCTTCGCAACAGCCGCACGCCGGTGGCTTTCGATAAAGCCGATATGCGAAGGTGAGCCTCACCCTGGTGAGTGCTATACATTCGTGGTGAAGTCGAATCTATTAAGGACCTCGGGGAATTAATGCGCGGGGGAGGTAATTGTTAGCAAGAAGGGAACTCGTGCTGGAAATGCAC
>NW_020870093.1:35000-40000 GCF_003789085.1 Penaeus vannamei | reverse complement strand
CTTGAAACTGTCAGATAACAGTTGTATGTCTTTTTGTATTATATAAAAATAATAATCTTTCTTCAGGTTTTCTTTACTGATATACAGTTAGGAGAGTTAAGTTACATATTTGTATATTGATTTAAAATATAATACAAGCCATAAGGAGTTTATTTATTTATGATTAGGCTGTATGAACTGTATAAAATTTCTTGATGTACATCTTATTATTAGTAAGGAAGATAAAAGTTTAAACTATTTTCCCATTCAAGGCTAAACATAACAGATGTAGAAATACATCATGGCCCCAGATATGCTATTGACATGACAAATTGATTTGCTAATACTAGTACGTCTATAGTATTTGTGATAATTTCAGAGAAATTTTTAAACATTTTATTGTATTTATAGGCAAGTTATACAAAAATGAAGTAATATTCATTCCACTGTTCATTTTTGTTTGTTATGGTATGTCTGTTGTGTATTATTTAATTTTGAGATAACTTCAGGAACTCTGAATGATGATGTAAAGTAATGGTATTTCTGCCAGATTTCTTTTTTGTCAGTGAAATTCTAAAACAACAACATATTTATAGTATTTATAATTATGTTACTTGCAATAATATTAAAAAGTGTTTTGTTTAAATATGAGTGCTTGCAATGATTCCCACATATGTTCAAGAAACTAGCACTGTTATTAGATACATTTATTATCTTGAATATTTTGAAAATGTTTTGAAATGATTGAAAGCCTGTTCAGAGGCTATGTGGTATATGATTGTAATACACATGCAATACTAATGCTGCCATTATATCATTTTTCACTGCTGTGTGGTAATAGTAGTTTCTTGGAGGCTTGTGTAGTTACTGAAATGTCATTGTTTCTCTATTTTTCTTAAAGAGTAATAAAACCTTGTTGTATGTTGGTATATGATATATGAGTGCTATATTGCCACACAGATACCAGTACTAGACAGGTGATACTTGGAGAACCAATACTGTAGACACCAACCAGTGAAAAATATTTTATTTTTGTTAAAGGAATAACCTAGTAAATAGTTCAATTAGGAAATGGAAGCTAGTCAACCATAGCCTTACAGATACAATTAAAGTATTTAGGTTTGCTTGCCTCTGTGAAGAGCAGTGTTATTGATTTTGATCTTTGATATTTATTTTCATTATTATGTAATTCAGTTTTGTAAAACTGTTAAATTGTTTGAATTGAAAGTAATGTGTTTTAATTTTCTTTAAATGTGTACGGTATTTGTATTTGGCCTGAGGTGAATTTAACAGTTCCTTTAGTAGGCTGCAATAAAATGAAATCATGAGAGATCACACTATGCTGAATTGTATGAAGTTGTAGGTCTAATTTGCCTTCTGATGATAAATTTCATTCTTAAATCCATAGGGTTTTTTACTATAATCTTCAATATTAATTGTTCTGGGTTTTTGACAATATTCATTCCAGATTTTTGGTAGAGTCACTTATTTACTGCTGATGATGAATATAATCCTGAGGCTTTTTTAAAAATTTAAATGCATTGTCATTTTCTTCAGTAATGGTATATATTTCTGAAAAGAGATCAGCAGTTTTCAAAGGTATTATTTATTCATGGGGGGTTGCTAGATGATTTTTTTTCATCAGGGCTTTGTTGTATCTTACATTATTTCTTATCCAGCACAAAGCATTTTTTATGTTGATTGATCCACATAGTCATAATTATATTTGTAATCATCATCATCATCATTAAGACCATCACCATTATCACCCTCCTGATAAGCAGTCATTATTATCATTCATTATTATCCTTACTTTCCTCTGACTGGATACAGCATTATTACAATACAGTATAAGTGATTTTAGGAGTACAAACAAGAAGTACCCTATTACTCTAGTTAGTGGTATTCTTACTGAAAGCATTTTTTGTATAACTGGTAACAGTTTATTTGTTACAGTGGTACTTGGTTTTCTTGGACTTGTTGGTTGGATGCTGTATGTCTTAGATTGAAGATATTCTGTGATTTAATAGTCCTAGCTTAATAGATTCTTTAGAAAATGTTGCTCAAACCTTTCCAAACAATATTTGAACATAAACATTTATTGTATATATCATATTGTCTTTAGCTTGATACTGAATAAAACTACCAATTCATCTCAATTGAACAATATATTTAGAATAATGTTCTTCTTATAGATAAAAGTTTTTTTTTCCAACAGTACTTATCAGGAATGTTATGCAAAACTAACAAATTATTCAAAGTTAGACTCAGTGAGCTAGGACCATAAAAGTTTATGGAGATGTCAGACTTTCACTTAATCTCTTTGGTTTATTTCCCTGTATGGTACCATACAGTAAGCAGAATCTCAATATTGCAATGGTATTACGTTCGCTGCAGTAATTCTGTTAAAACTCTTGTAATTATGTAACACTTTCAAAAGAAATAAAGAGTGCAGATAATTTATCTTCCTTCCTATAGTTATGCCACTGTGTAGAGATCTGACAGAGACCACATGAATTGTGTCATCTGTGAAAGCAGGGCATTAGAAAATTTAAAAACTAAGCTTTTTTTATAAAGAGTAAAATATATTTTGATATACTTTCCCTTCATCCTCCAGCAGGTGCCAAGCTATGCACATAAAGTTTTCTTAGAACTTTTTTTCATCACCAAGATTTTTTTTTCCTTTTTAATTGGGAAAGAATTTGCATTTCAGATATTTGTTAGAGACTATAATAAACTACTGTAACTTTATATCATTGGCTATTCTTAACCCAATTTCAAAGAAAATGTATAGATAACAAAGATGGACAATGATATTTTATTTCATCTATCATTTTTAGGCCATCATGAATTTATAATAGAGTATGCACGAGATTAGCCTAAGAAATCAAAGTACCACTGTATCATTTTTATATGACTTTTCTGTTTCTTAAAAATTCAGTATAATGTTAGCTTATGCAATTCCCAACAGAGATTGGATTATAATGATCTTGAGATATCCACAAAAGAGGAAAATACTTGGTTAGTTGCTTAATTGCATAACAGGATACTAGTATGATAATTTCCTTTTTGTATGTCAGTTTCTTTTTTTATCATACTGAAGCAAGTTGCCCAACAAAGATCAGAGTGTATAAGGTATGTCTTTTAGTACCATGGTTGTGAATGAACTGCAAGCAACATCCAGAGGACAGAGGGCATTTGCTTGTGAATACTTTATGCATGTAATTTTTGGAGTTTGTTTTCATTGCCTTTATTTTATTATCAGTTATAAATATACTATTTTTGTAAGAAAAAAAATCAGTGATATCATAAAGGTCATGCCAAACCATTTTTTTGTATTACTAGGGATTTTTGCTTTGGTTTAAAAAACTGCAAAACTTCTACAATCAAGAGGTCGCAGCAAATAAATTCACATTTGCGGCTGATTACTGTCAAGGAGACAAATTTCAATGTGGATAACCAAACTTTTATGCAAAGTATGCTAACTAATGCACTGAGTAAAGAACATGCAGTATATTTTATGTAAGATACTTGATATTCATAGTACTGATAATACTATTAAAGATAGTTGTCATTATATTTCTCAAAAATGTACTAAAGCAAATTAGCAGGATAGTGATATGGATTCCCTAAAAAAAAATGGTAAATAATTATTTGAATCAGTATGAAGAAATTACCAAGTGCTAATTCTTTATAACTGAACTTTTCTTCCAAGCTTCCTCTATCACCTTTTGCACCATATTAGACCTGAAAATAATATGGAAATTATTTCCTGTTTTTATGAATTATCTATGTCTCTATTTTGATATTAGCACTACTTGATCTTCACAGATATATTCAAGAACCCGATTATCAACTAATTTTATTTTAATAGGCCTGTAAGATGTAGGAGTCAAAAGATTCTATGTAAAATTCTGATCTATATATGTATTAAAAGATATCAATTAATTCTAAAGGCATTGTTGTAAATTTGTAGATTTATAAGAGTAATTGGCAAATAACAGAGTGCCCATATTATTACAATTAGCTTGAAATTCTAAAGTCTTTGAAATCACCACTTTTATGTATGAACAAAATGCACTGGGTTGCTTTTCTTGTTTTTGTTCTCTTAGAGTTTATATAATAGATTCTATTATCTTTCTGTGATGTAGTAATAGGATTAATTAACAGCGACAAAAAAACTATAATTGCTATTCAAATTTACTTGTCATAAGGATGCGTGATCAGGTAAATAGAAGAGACAAACAAGGAAAGTGAAATACTAATGAGGTGGACCCCAAACATAAAAACCTATCAGATTTGTTAGGCTGTTACTTATAAGACTAAATGAAGCGAGAGCAACTGGATAACTTACTAAAACATACAAACCCATTCCAACTTTTTCATTTAAAATGTGTAAATGTATTTAATGAGTTCATAAACCTGTAACACAAAGTATGTAATACATGTATTATGGCATTGTTTCTTTAGGTAATCCAAGTAATTTTAAATAAAGACGATTCATCCTTATTATTAGCAAAGATTTACCTTTAAATATTGTATGTTTTGGCACACAGTTGATTTACTGTTTGAAGGTTTGTGTTTTTAAGAGTGAGTATTTTACTTTCAAGAATAAAAGAATCAAGAGATGATAATTTCTCTGTTTGTTTCATTTTCAGTCTTCTTCTACCTATTTCTTTTTCTTCCTCTTATTGTCTATGTTTTTCTCTTATAATTCTCTTCCACTTCTTCCATTCCCCTTGTTTTATAATCCTTTTTCTAATACCTTTATTTCACTTTTCTTCTCTAACATTTAGTTATCCATTTTAGCTCTGTATTTTGTTTGTTCATTTTATTTTTATTTTTTCCTCTTCCTCTGTTTAGATTACATATCCTTATCATCAGTATCTTCATCTTCATCATTATCCTGATCTTTATTATCCTCATCACCATCTCCATTCTCATCTTCACCTTCACCATCCCGTTAACCTTCATTTTCATCATCACCATCTTCACCTTCACCATCATATTCATTTCACCTA
>NW_020870093.1:10000-20000 GCF_003789085.1 Penaeus vannamei | reverse complement strand
GTAACAATAACAGGGAGTATATTAAAAAAATACAATGAAAAGTAAAGGATATAAATATATAATGATAAAGATGATGGAAGCGATGGCTGAATAACCAAAGCAATACATATAACCGTATAAGATACAATCAGCGCCCATGATAATATCAGTATATGAGACGATAAATATGAAATGATACATATCATAAATTAATGTATAATAAGAATTATTGAATATGCTAAATAAAATAATAAACTAGATCTAAATAGATGTGTGTCGATGGGAGTGACTGTGTGTGATATGTGTGTACGTGTGCTGTTGATGTGATGATAGAGATAGAATAATAGATATAATAATAGTATGATAAGTAAAATTATAAATGAATGATGATAATTAGATATAAAATATATATAATTATATAGATATAATAAAAAGATAGATAATATATAGTATAATAAATTATATAATTGATAATTAGAATATAGGATAATGATAGTCACATAGAATAAAATAATGATAATAATGATAAAAATAATAATAATTAGTATAATTATAGACATAATAATTAATAATGATAAGATGATAAATAGATAATACAATGATTAACTATATATATATAATGATATATAATGAATATATACTAATAATAATAGAGATATATTAGTAATATAAAATGGTAATAAAGATATAACCATGAATAATATAATAAATCTGATAATAAATGTTTAACGATAATGAGTAATCAGAATAGAGTCCGATATGAAATAGATAGATAATAAGTTAAATAATAATAATTAGTATATATATAATTATAAAATAATAGTGAAATAATAAATATATAACTGAATATATATATAATAGTAAATAGATAAGAGATAGTTAATATATATCTATTGTATAGTAGTAGAAAAGTATTTGTTATAATCTAATGATAAATATATATAATGATAATGATAATGAAATTAATAGGATAAGTAATATATAATAGATGATAATATATAGACTATAAGTAAGATTCATATAAAAATGTAGAATAATTGATAATTATATATAAATATAGATAGTAATAAATAGTAGATAGAATGAATAGATAATATACACACATATAGATAAAATAATTGATAATAATAGGTATAATGAAATAAAAAAATAATATAAATGAAATAATAATGAATAAGTAGTGCAATAGCATTATAACTATTATCATATCTTTATTAAGCTAGATAATTATCATTGATTATATATTTAATTCATTAGTTGTTATTATTGTTAGAGAATATAATATAGCATTATATGTAATATAATGATAAGATAGAGATATAACAAGAATAATAGAAATATAATATAAATTAAAAAAGTACTATTGAAGTAATTGATAAATAACTAAGGAAGATAATGATAAGATAATTGATAAAAACAATATTATAGTAATAGCTATAAGTAGTAGATGATTCATAGTATAAGGTCATATTACATAATTATAATATAAGAATATTATTTCATACTATTATCATTAGAGGATATAATATATATATATGATGATTATATATAGTGATATAGCAGTATTTATATTATATTTATTTTCATTGCATTATTGTTGTCACTATATCATATATAAGTATATTATTATTCATACTATAATAATAATTTTAATATAACTAAGAAATGATATCTAAATAGTAAGTATCACTTGATGAATGATAATAGATTATTATAATAATATATATAGAATAATACATGATACTATATAATTATTTATTATTGACATATTATATTAATCATTTGTTATTAACTTTATTATATCCTATATCATCACATTATATTATAACTTAAATATATTCTAATTAGTAACATAATATATTATTGTATGATATCATTATAATATATTAGTTATTAATTGTGATTATATTAATTATATATCCAATATATATTATTAAGTTAATTATATTATAATTATTCTATTATTATATATATATTAATATTAATATATATTAATTTTATTATTTAATTATTAATCATAATATATATAATTATTATATCATTATTATATAATTAATTCATTATATGTTATAATATATTTATATTAATATTATTGAGTTTTTATTATTATTATTATAATTATTATATAGTAGTTATATATTATTTATTATAAATATCATATATATTAACGTATTATGACTCAAAAAACTGCACACTATTCAATAAATTCATAGCAATAATGGAGTATAAATATTAGAGAAAAATAGAAATAATCATTATCATTCAATATACTATAGATTAAGATGTTGATTCTATCATTGAGATCTGGATCTAGGATTATATCCCTCAATGGAATTAACACGATAATGTAATATTCTAATTCATTATCGAGAGGATATAATATCAGATAGATTCAATGGTCATTATAACATTCATCTATGTTAAATTAATCGATTAAAGATATTTATTATTCACATTTTCATACCTTTCCTTCATGAATGTACTGATTTATATATGTATATTATTATAATTGATTTATTAATCATATTATTTTATAATTAATATTATTATATAATTATTTATATATTATTATTATTATTATGTATATTATATATATTATATATTATTAATATTATTATACATATAATTACATATATTTATTAATAGTGATAAGTAAGTATCAATCACATCATGACTATTATCAATATAATATACTAATCATTAGGTATACATTTAATTAATATATTATTATATTTAATTATTATATATATATATATATAATATTATGTATTGATTATCTTATTATTATTATTATTATTATATATGATATTAATAGCAGTATTAATTATTGTTAATTGTATTGTAGTAAGTAAATTATTATATTATTATTTATGTGTATTTATATTATATAATTCATTATTTATATATTATATCTATTATTATTATTATTATTTATTATTATTATAATTATATTTAATCAATTATTCATTATATAATATATTTACTATATATAATGGTTATCATTATTTACTAACTAATTCACAATACACACTCTAATACTCTTATAGCCAGTCATCTATCATATACTAGTCTATACTACTCATGATCCTATTATTATCTATTCTATCTATTATATATATTATATATATATAATTCAACATAATTATTATCATCATCATACATTATATAGATTAATCATTATTTATAATTATATATTATATAATAATTATATATTATTAATAATGATATATATTTGTATAATATATATTAATAATTCATTGATTAGTTATTTATTAATATTAATATATTTATTACATTAATATTGTATTATTATTATGGATTGATTTTTATCATCGAGTTATTATCATTATCATAATTATTGATACTATGTAATACTTACACCATTATTTTTAACTATTATTGTCATTATATTAGGTTTTATAAAAAAAAAATATATCGTTATCAAACATTATCTATTATTATTATGACATATTGGTTTAATTATCATAAATGTTTATGATTTATCGTATTATTGCACTATTCATCTTATTTACTCAAATTGAGATAATCGTATATTTTTATATGACTATTATCTAAAATTATGATGACTATATCTATTATTATATTTACATATAGACATTAGATTTTGTAATATATTTTATATCTATCTCATGTATTTCATTATGCTATATGTATATTATTAATATCAAATTTAATAATATCAAGAATTATACAATTATTATATACATTCATCATATTGTAGTTATATATGAGACAATATACATAAGATGAAATTAGTCGTAATTGTGCTGTGTGTGAGCATGTGGTGTAGTGTGTTCGATAGTGATAGTGTATTGATGTGTTGGTATAGTGTATGTTGTATGTCTGGGGTGTATGCATCAATCAATTATATGGTAAATATGCATTGATACTAAATTATACATTATCATTATATATGATGATTAGATGGATAATTATATATTAAATCTTCATGATCATCATAAAATATATCATACTCATACATATATGAGTAATTACCATATATATATATATAACTATATATATTTAATCTAATCCATTATCATAACTATCTAATCATTGATTATTATTATTAATCTATTTTCACGTTTTATCTATGATTTATATAAATTACGATATGATCTACAGGCATAATCACATGATTATCATATTGCGAGCGGGACACAACTACACTTAATCACATATACAGTCACACACATCATACATTCACAGCACACATCACACACACACACACACACACACACACACACACACACACACATATATATAATGATATCTTATTACTTCTTATTCTTCACTCATAATAATCTAATCATCAATATTTATATATATATTTATATATCTATATTAATCATTTATTATATCATCATATTTATTATATATTATATTCAGAATTAATTATATTTAATATGATATATATATTATTATTATTATATTATTATTTATTATTTATTAATACTATTATTCATCATCTTGTATTAATTATATTATTATTAATCATCTATAATCCTATCATTACTATCATAATCATCAATAAATTAGTAAACAGATATTATATAATGTTAGTCAAAATCATGTTACTCTTATCCTATCGTATTATTAAACATATTATAATTATCATTACTATATTATATGAGTTATGATCAATATCATATTATATTATGATATGAATAACATATTATCATACAATTACTTCTATGATGAGGAGATCTTTATTTATTATTAAGTACTTTTTCTTATATATTAATATTACACGTTGCTCACCTATATTTATAGTTCCTTATTGGTACTCATACTATTATATTTATATTAATAATATTATTATATAATTATTATATTAATTACTATTATTGTATTATTAATTATTATTATATTATATAATTATATTATTATATAATTATTTATATATTATTATTATATATATATGCTATATCAATTCATATTGAATAATATTACTATTTATGCATTAATATTATACTTTATTTATTAATACATATACTAAATTATTATTATATTATTATATATTCTCATTATTACTCTTATATATATATTAATTAAATTTATTACTAAGTTATTTAGCTCTACGCCTATCCTTGACTTAGTTTATTCAATGTTATATTACTATATTATTATTTCTCAACATCTGTTTAATTATTTATTACTCACATTATCGTACAATACATTAGTTACATATATATAATAATGATATATCGTTATCTAGTATGTATTAATTAATAGATTATTACTATCCTTTATCATACATTATATTGATGATAATTAATTAGTGATTATATTATAGAGATTATATTATATAGTTTATCAAAATATATTATTAACATTTATCACTGTATATTAATGATTCTATATACTGCTACTTAATATCATCATTATCAATATGTAATAATATTATTACAATCATTAATATGTATACCTCATACATTAGTATAGTATCATGTTGTATGCATAATACTAGTTATATATTGTTATTAAATTGCGCTTATTATTGATCATATATGATATATTAATCATATCGTTGCTAGAATTATAGTATTTATTATCATTTTAGGATTACATTGAATATTATATTAGTATAGTGACAGCATTATTACTGAAAGATAATAGGTAATAGTATATTAGAAATGATCAATTAAATATAATTATTAATTATTATTCATATTAAATTATATTAATATATCATTATATTACTGTTATCATATATCCACAGTATCATTATATCCTAAGATCCAATCAATTACATCAGATATTGATATACTACTTAATCTAACTATTATCATCATTATTATATAATAATACATATATTACGTTATTGTAATATCACTAAATGCTTATATCACGATCACAATAATGCGCACTTACTTATCTATCATATTATTCTTGTTTTTTATGGCTATTGTTGTTATTTGTGATTATTATTCATATCTGAATTATTGATATTACTATTCTTCTTCATCAATCATCACATTATTATGTATTACATATTTATTAATTACATCATCATATAATATCATCATTATCATTTAATCATTTTTATATTATGTTATTATGTATTTATCATTATTATTATTATTATCATAATTAGTAAACACACACTACATTATACAATCATTCACTTCACAATCTACACTATATTTTATATTCACCACCACATTCACTTACATTATATTCACACTTACATCATACAACTATATTATTACTATATTAATTATTATTAATCATTATTATCATTCATTCATTACATTATTATTACCGCCATTAATTATTACCATAGATTATTATTATCTCTATCACACATAGGACTACACACAATAATCACACTGTATATCATCAATTATCATTATCATATATAAGGTGTTTATTACTAATCGTACAACACACACTACTATCATTATCCATTCATACATCATCACTGCTCTACATGAACACACATCATCCATATTGACTACATGACCATCAATCTACATTACACACTACACCTACATTATATATTAATATTCAATATTATCATATTATATTAACAATTGTTATCTAAATATAAATAACTATACAATCGATTCAACTAAATTCTTATATGCGATTACTATATCAAGTACATTAATCACTATATGCATAAACAATAATATTTAATAATTACATATATTAATTTGTATAATTTGGTTATTAGTATCATATTATTAACTAATTACTATTATTTATAATAATAACATAATACTATAATATTGCATAAGTCATAGAATAATAGTGATAACACTAGATCAATGATGAAATATATAATAATTATTATAAATATTAATATATATTAATTAAATAATAATATAATTAAATTAATAATAATAATAAAATTATATGATAATAATATCAAAAACAAAATATATAATATAATAATATAATATAATATTAAAAAATTAATTAATATATAAATATAATATATAATTAATCTATATAAATGTAATAATAATAAAGATAATAAATATAACAATATTAACTAGATAATGATAAATAATGCATATAATAATTAATATGATAATATAAATAATTAATAATAAATTAAATAATAATAATAATAATTAATAATAATAAAATAATTAAATATAATAATATAAATTTAAAAATATAAATAAAAATAAAAATAAATATAATAAATAAAAATAAAAATAATTTAGGGATACTTAAATAATAAAATAATAAATATAATAAATTAAAATAATAGAATGATAATTAATATAATAATAATTACAATAATTTATAAGTGAGGAATTGTATAATATAGATATAACTGATGATGAATTATAACAAAATATATAAAACTAATAAGATAACTGATTATTAAGTTAATGTAATAGATGATGTGAGTAAAAGTGATAATAAGTAGAATGATATGAAAAGCAATAGAGGAGCACAATGTATAATAGTACAATAGGCTAATGATAATATATAATTGAATGATGGATGGAGTAATTGATAGATAATTATGACGTATAGTATATTAATTATGATTAATATAATAGTGCAAATGGATATATAGATATACAATATAATTAATAGATGAGTAAAGATATAATGATTAGTAAATGATATAAATATGTAATATATATAAGTAAATAATATAATTTTCATGAGATTCTAGTAAAATGAAATATATGTAAGATATATGATTCTCATATCAGGTGGAGATATAGAATAGATAAAATTTTCGAGATAAACAGCACACAGCACACATCCCACAATCACCTAATACACACATAATGATACACAATGATACATCACACAACACACATCACATCGGAGCCACACTTTAACGACACGGACACATACGAGATCAGATCACAACAATCACACAAATATTATAATAATGAATAATAATAATAATAATAATAATAAATAAATAATGAATAATAAATATAATAATATAATAACAATAATAATAATAATAAAAAATAATGAGTATAATCAGTAATAAACATAAAATAATATATATTATTATTGATATATATATTACATTAATATATTAATAGAGATAGAATGATAAATAATAATAATGATAAATATAATACTATTATAATAATAATATATAATTATAATAATAATAATAATAATGAATAATAAATAATAACTATTATATTATTCCATATCTATTATATAATATAATTAGTTATGATAATCAAATAATAATAATGATAAGATAATGATATTGATAGTGGAATAAAATAATGAAATAATACATATAATTAATATATATATAGTTATAGTATGATATGTATATATAAAATAATAAATATAGAGAATTAATGTGTAAATTAAATAATAAATTAATAATTAATAATAATATATAATTAATACTAATATAATAATAATAATAATAATAATAATAATGAAAGAAACTAATGATAACTGTGAGCTGATATCAAGTATATTTATCAGGTATACAATGATGATAATAATTATATAATAATGATCAAGGTGATGATAATGTAATAAATTGTATATAATAATGATACATAATGATAATTATATAGAATAATAAAAATGATAATGCAGTATAGCACATTAATAAACTAAATAATTAAATATATTTACAATAACTAAATATTACTGATGAAATACTATAGTTTATTATTATTATTATTCTTAATATTATCATTTTACTATATCTTCTTTTTCATTTATATCATTATATCGAGGTTGTAGTATGATATCATTAGATTATTGTAATAGATATATTAATACTAATTATTATCTACTACTTTATTAATTATAATAATTAATTATTATATTATATTATTAATTTACTATCATCATGTTATATAATGAGCTAACTAAAGCATATACTTATACTATATAGTACTTTAACTTATATAGTTCATTATTCATCAAAATTAATATATTATATTGTTGTGTTGTATATACAAATTAATTTATGATGTAATAGTATGGATACTCATTATACTAAATCAATTATATTACTATATTAATATATAATTATCTAATATTTATTATTACCCCATATTGGATTATACCATCTTTTCATATATATACAGCAACGATAATGGCTGTAAGTAAATGATTATCAATTGGCTATTAATATATATTATCTATATATATTAATCTAATATGAATGATGGTGCAGTAGTAAAATCATTGTTGATGTCATTATTGTATTTATGTTGTTATTGATGAGTGGATGTGATATGTAGGTGTGTAGTGTGATAGTTGATGATGTGATTGTTGTGTGATGTGTGTATTGTGTTAGTGTGATGTAGTGATAGTTGTGATTATGTTATTATCGTATGATGTTGATGTATGGTAGAGTAGTGTATTTGATGTGATTGTAGTTGTATTGGAGTATGAATTATGTATGTGTTAGTTATGTATGTGAGTTGTTGATGTGTGTATATATAAGTTATAATCATAGACATTATTATTTTAATTGCCCATTGGGTTATTATATTATGTATATTATTTAGTTTGTTATTATCATTATTATATATCATCTTTTGGTTATATATTTAATACTTCTTTTAGGTATCACTACAGTTTAAGTAATGTAAGTATAATCACTTAGTCATCTACTGTATCTTTTTTGTGTTATTTTCATAGCTTATCTTTATTCTTATGCTGAGGTCATCGAATCATGCATCATCATCATTCATTATCAAGTATCATTATGTTTTTTTTATTATTATTGAATTAGTTATCATGTTATTTTATCATTAATCACATTTATTTTCATTATGTATACTATCTATTATTATTACATTATTTTATTGATAATTGTTCTTATTGCTAATGATGATTATGTAATTATGTAAAATGATGATGAATAATGATAACTAATTAAATGATATATTAATAAATGATAATGATTATTGTTGATATTATATTTGATTGTATATTATCATCATATATTACCATCATCATTATCTAAGTATAATGTGACTTAATATAAGATTAATTATAATAATTTTTATTATTATTACCAATACTG
>NW_020870092.1:707482-712802 GCF_003789085.1 Penaeus vannamei | reverse complement strand
TTCTCCCATTTGCCTCGTTCGTCAGTTCGATTGTTCCCTCATTCCCTTTCCCTCGCTTCACTAGTTCCTTCGTTCGCCAGTTCCCTCATTACCACGTTCGCCTCTTCCCTCGTTCGCCCGTTCGTCTGTTCCCTCGTTCGCCCGTTCGTTCGTTCCCTCGTTCGCCCTTCGTCCGTCGTTCCCTCGTTCGCCCGTTCATCCTTTCCCTCGTTCGCCCGTTCCCTCGTTCGCCCGTTCGTCCATTCCCTCGTTCGCTCATTCCCTCGTTCGCCCGTTCGTCGTTCCCTC
Source organism: Penaeus vannamei (assembly GCF_003789085.1). Lineage (NCBI taxonomy): Eukaryota > Metazoa > Arthropoda > Malacostraca > Decapoda > Penaeidae > Penaeus > Penaeus vannamei. The sequence goes on along the minus strand of NW_020870092.1, from coordinate 712,514 downwards.
GTTCGCCCGTTCGTCCGTTCCCTCGTTCGCCCGTTCCCTCGTTCGCCCGTTCCCTCGTTCGTGGTGATAACATAACCGAGAACATTATTGACAACCGTAAAAAATAGGTCGCGAAGTCGCAGTGAGTAGGATTCGAACCTACGCGGGAAGATCCCATCTGATTTCTAGTCAGACGCCTTAACCACTCGGCCATCACTGCTTCCTTGAGGAGACAGGCGTGAATGGGGATATATTTTGATGAATAGATGAAAGAATAAAAGGATGTGGATATTTTTGTGTGTATTTATGTTTTTCAATTTAAAAGGGAAAGGAAAGGAAAGAAAGGGAGGTAGAAAACGGAGGGAAGGGGAGGAAAAAAATGCAAAGGGAACGAGAGAAGGAAAAGGGAAGCTTAACCTCGTTCGCTCGTTCCCTCGGTCACTCGTTCCGTTACTTGCTCGTTCCCTCGGTCACTCGTTCCGTTATTCGCGCGTTCCCTCGTCTCGTTTCATTGTTTGCCCCTGCCCTCGGTGGCTTGTTTTCTCCTGTTGTTCTCTCGTTCCCTCACTCCCACGTTCGTCCGTTCCCTCGTTCGCCAGTCGAAAGGGAGGGAAAGGGAAGCTTTAACTAATTCTCTTCTCTTGTTCGCCAGTTCCATCATTACCACGTTCGCCAGTTCCCTCATTCGCTCGTTCTTTCATTCGCTCACTCGGCAGTCCAATCGTTCATCTGTTCCTTGATTCCCTCATTCGCTCTTTTACTCGTTCCATTGTTCCCAAGTTCGTCCGTTCCCTCGTTCCCTTATTCCCTCGTTCGACAGTCCAAAGGGAGGGAAAGGGAAGCTTTAACTAATTGCCTCCACTTGTTCGCCAGTTCCCTCATTACCACGTTCGCCTGTTCCCTCATTCGCTCGTTTGCTTCCTTCCTAACCTGTTCCCTCATTCCCTTGTTCCCTCGTTCACCAGTTCCTTCGTTCGCCAGTTCCCTCATTACCACGTTCGCCTCTTCCCTCATTCGCTCGTTCCCTCGTTCGCCAGTTTCATCGTTCCCTAATTCCCTCCTTTGATTGTTCTTTTACTTCCTTCTTCACCTGTTCCCTCACTCCCTCGTTCTCCCATTCGCTCGTTAGGCAGTTCGATCGTTCCCTCATTCCCTTGTTGCTTCGTTCACCAGTTCCCTCGTTCACCCATTCCCTCGTTCGCCCGTTCCCTCGTTCGCCAGTTCCCTCGTTCACCCATTCCCTCGTTTACCAGTTCCCTCGTTCGTCAGTTCCCACGTTCGCTCGTTCTCTTGTTTGCTTCCTTCTTCAGCTGTCCCCTCATTCCTTTGTTCTCCCATTCGCTCGTTCGTCAGTTCGATTGTTCCCTCATTCCCTTGTTCCCTCGTTCACTAGTTCCTTCGTTCGCCAGTTCTCTCATTACCACGTTCGCCTCTTCCCTCGTTCGCCCGTTCGTCTGTTCCCTCGTTCGCCCGTTCGTTCGTTCCCTCGTTCGCCCGTTCGTCGTTCGTCCGTTCCCTCGTTCGCCGTTCATTTTCCCTCGTTCGCCCGTTCCCTCGTTCGCCCGTCGTCGTTCCGTTCCGATTCCCTCGTTCGCCGTTCCCGTTCCCTCGTTATCGGTTCCCCGTTCGTTCGTTCCCTTCGTTCGCCCGTTCGTTCGCCCGTTCGTTTCGTTCCCCGTTCCCGTTCCGTTCCCTCGTTCGTCCGTTCCCTCGTTCCCCGTTTCCCTCGTTCGCCCGTTCCCGTTCCCTCGTTCGCCGTTCCTCGTTCGCCCGTTCGTCCCCTCGTTCGCCCGTTCGCCCGTTCCCTCTTCGCCCTTCGTTCCCTTCATCGCCGTTCGCCCGTTCCGTTCCCATTCCCTCGTTCCCGTTCGTCCGTTCCCTCGTTCGCCCCGTTCGTCGTTCCCTCGTTCGCCCGTTCCCTTCGTTCGCCCGTTTCGTTCCATTCCCTTCGTTTGTTCCCGTTCGCCGTTCCTCGTTCGGTTCGTGGTGGTAACATAACCGAGAACATTATTGATAACCGTAAAAAATAGATCGAGAAGTCGCAGTGAGTAGGATTCGAACCTACGCGGGAAGATCCCATCTGATTTCTAGTCAGACGCCTTAACCACTCGGCCATCACTGCTTCCTTGAGGAGACAGGCGTGAATGGGGATATATTTTGATGAATAGATGAAAGAATAAAAGGATGTGGATATTTTTGTGTGTATTTATGTTTTTCAATTTAAAAGGAAAGGAAAGGAAAGAAAGGGAGGGGGAAAGGGAAGTAGAAAACGGAGGGAAGAGGAGGAAAAGAATGCAAAGGGGAACGAGAGGAAGGAAAGGGAAGCTTTAAACCTCGTTCGCTCGTTCCCGGTCACTCGTTCCGTTACTTGCTCGTTCCCTCGGTCACTCGTTCCGTTATTCGCGCGTTCCCTCGTCTCGTTTCATTGTTTGCCCCTGCCCTCGGTGGCTTGTTTTCTCCTGTTGTTCTCTCGTTCCCTCACTCCCACGTTCGTCCGTTCCCTCGTTCGCCAGTCGAAAGGGAGGGAAAGGGAAGCTTTAACTAATTCTCTTCTCTTGTTCGCCAGTTCCATCATTACCACGTTCGCCAGTTCCCTCATTCGCTCGTTCCTCGTTCACCAGTTCCCTCGTTCGCCAGTTCCCTCATTCGCTGGTTCCCTCGTTCCCCAGTTCCTCCTCGCTCGTTCCCTCGTTCACCAGTTCCTTCATTCGCTTCCTCGTTCACCAGTTCCTTCGTTCGCCAGTTCCCTCATTCGCTCGTTCCTCGTTCACCAGTTCCCTCGTTCGCCAGTTCCCTCATTCGCTCATTGCTCGTTCACCAGTTCCCTCGTTCATTCGTTCGCCCGTTCTTTCATTCCTTCGTTCTTTCATTCGCTCACTCGGCAGTCCGATCGTTCATCTGTTCCTTGATTCCCTCATTCGCTCTTTTACTCGTTCCCTTGTTCCCAAGTTCGTCCGTTCCCTCGTTCCCTTATTCCCTCGTTCGACAGTCCAAAGGGAGGGAAAGGGAAGCTTTAACTAATTGCCTCCACTTGTTCGCCAGTTTCCTCATTACCACGTTCGCCTGTTCCCTCATTCGCTCGTTTGCTTCCTTCCTAACCTGTTCCCTCATTCCCTTGTTCCCTCGTTCACCAGTTCCTTCGTTCGCCAGTTCCCTCATTACCACGTTCGCCTGTTCCCTCATTCGCTCGTTTGCTTCCTTCCTAACCTGTTCCCTCATTCCCTTGTTCCTCGTTCACCAGTTCCTTCGTTCGCCAGTTCCCTCATTACCACGTTCGCCTCTTCCCTCATTCGCTCGTTCCCTCGTTCGCCAGTTCCATCGTTCCCTAATTCCCTCCTTTGATTGTTCTTTTACTTCCTTCTTCACCTGTTCCCTCACTCCCTCGTTCTCCCATTCGCTCGTTAGGCAGTTCGATCGTTCCCTCATTCCCTTGTTGCTTCGTTCACCAGTTCCCTCCTTCACCCATTCCCTCGTTCGCCAGTTCCATCGTTCACCCATTCCCTCGTTTACCAGTTCCCACGTTCGCTCGTTCTCTTGTTTGCTTCCTTCTTCAGCTGTCCCCTCATTCCTTTGTTCTCCCACTCGCTCGTTCGTCAGTTCGATTGTTCCCTCATTCCCTTGTTCCCTCGTTCACCAGTTCCTTCGTTCGCCAGTTCCCTCATTACCACGTTCGCCTCTTCCCTCGTTCGCTCGCTCCCTAATTCCCTTCTTTGATTGTTCGCGTACTTCCTTCTTCATCTGTTCCCTCACTCCCTCGTTCGCCCGTTCCCTCGTTCGCCCGTTAGTCCGTTCCCTCGTTCGGCCGTTCGTCCGTTCCCTCGTTCGTCCGTTCCCTCGTTCGTTCGCCCGTTCGTCGCCCGTCCCTCGTTCCCCGTTCGTCGCCCGTTCGTCCGTTCCCTCGTTCGCCCGATCTATCTTCGCCCGTTCCCTCGTTCATTCGTTCGTTCGTTCCCCGTTCCTCGTTCGCCCGTTTCATCGTTCGCCCTTCCCCCTCGTTCATTCGTTCGCCGTTCGGTTCGTTCGTGGTGATAACATAAACCGAGAACATTATTGACAACCGTAAAAAATAGGTCGCGACGTCGCAGTGAGTAGGATTCGAACCTACGCGGGAAGATCCCATCTGATTTCTAGTCAGACGCCTTAACCACTCGGCCATCACTGCTTCCTTGAGGAGACAGGCGTGAATGGGGATATATTTTGATGAATAGATGAAAGAATAAAAGGATGTGGATATTTTTGTGTGTATTTGGGAACGAGAGGAAGGAAAGGGAAGCTTAACCTTTCGCTCGTTCTCGGTCACTCGTTCCCTTGCTCGTTCCCTCGGTCACTCGTTCCGTTACTTGCTCGTTCCCTCGGTCACTCGTTCCGTTATTTGCTCGTTCTCATTCGCTCATTCGGCAGTCCGATCGTGCATCTGTTCCTTGATTCTCTCATTCGCTCTTTTACTCGTTCCCTTGTTCCCAAGTTCGTCCGTTCCCTCGTTCCCTTATTCCCTCGTTCGACAGTCCAAAGGGAGGGAAAGGGAAGCTTTAACTAATTGCCTCCACTTGTTCGTCAGTTCCATCATTACCACGTTCGCCTGTTCCCTCATTCGCTCGTTTGCTTCCTTCCTAACCTGTTCCCTCATTCCCTCGTTCACCAGTTCCTTCGTTCGCCAGTTCCCTCATTACCACGTTCGCCTGTTCCCTCATTCGCTCGTTTGCTTCCTTCCTAACCTGTTCCCTCATTCCCTTGTTCCCTCGTTCACCAGTTCCTTCGTTCGCCAGTTCCCTCATTACCACGTTCGCCTCTTCCCTCATTCGCTCGTTCCCTCGTTCGCCAGTTCCATCGTTCCCTAATTCCCTTCTTTGATTGTTCTTTTACTTCCTTCTTCACCTGTTCCCTCACTCCCTCGTTCTCACATTCGCTCGTTAGGCAGTTCGATCGTTCCCTCATTCCCTTGTTGCTTCGTTCACCAGTTCCCTCATTCACCCATTCCCTCGTTCGCCAGTTCCATCGTTCACCCATTCCCTCGTTTACCAGTTCCCACGTTCGCTCGTTCTCTTGTTTGCTT
>NW_020870092.1:697482-702482 GCF_003789085.1 Penaeus vannamei | reverse complement strand
TTTCCCTTTCTTTTCTTTTCTTCCCTCGTTTTTCCACCTACTTTCTCTTTCCCCGTCTTCGAAGAATGCGTGTAAGTATGTAAGTGTTTAAAGTATGTAGAGATGTAAGTATGTAGATATATTCACGTATGTAGACGTGGAAATATGTAGTGATATAAGTATCTATATATGTAAGTAAGTAGATGCATAAGTATGTAGATATATAAGTGCGTGCGTAAAGGATGTAAGTAGATACGTATGTGATATGCATGTATTTTGAGAGTGCTTGTCTCTGTTTCGTTGTTTGTTTTCTTCTTTTCTCTCTAAACTTCTCTTTATAAGAAGATTTAGAATAGGAGGAGGAGAAAAGAAGGAGGAGGAGGAAGGAGGAGGAAGGAAGGAGGAGGAGGAGGAGGAGGGAAAAGGGAAGGAGAAAAAGGAGGAGGAGAAGGAGGGAGAGGAGAGAAGAAGGAGAGAAGAAGGAGAGCAAGGGAGAAGAGAAGAAAGAGGACAGGAGAAGAGGAGGAAGAAGGATGAGAGGATGAAGAAAAGAAGGAAGAAGGAGGAGGAGGAGGAAGAGGAGAAAGAAGAAGAAAAAAAGGAACAGTGCCAGGAGAGAGGAGGATGAAGAGGAGAAGAAGAAGACCAGGAGGAGGAGAGAAAGAAGGAAGGAAGGAGGCAGGTTCAGTCCGGAGGAGGAAGGAAGGAGGAGAAGAACAAGAAGAGGAGGATGGAGAACAAAGGAGATAGGAGGAGTCCTGGACGTACACCCAGAAGGAGGAGGAGTATGAAGCCCATCTAAGAATTGCGGAGGAGAGCAGGAGTGAGCCAGGGGCAGAGGAAGGAGAAGTAATAATAAGGGGAGTTCGTGGGACCGGGGATGAGGAGAAGAAAGAAAGAAATAAGAAGGCAGCGAAGAAAAAAGGAAAGTCACAGGAGTGAATTGAGGAAGAGGATAACAATAATAATTCTTGCACCTTCCCGCATTGCGTATGACTTTCATCGATTCTGTGTGCCATTCGTTCTTCCTCCTTCATCTTCTAAAAATTCCTTCCTTATTCCTCTTCTCCTTTCTTTTGAGTTCGTCTTCTTCTTTTTACCTCTGTTTTCTCCCATAGGGCTTTAAACTCTCCTTCTCGTTCCTCTTCCTCCTCCTCTTTCCTTTCTCTTTCTCTTCTTCACGCATCCTTCCTCTCGCTCCTCGTTACTTCCTCCTCTTCTTCTCTATCTCACTTTCCTTCTTCTCTCATTGGCATCTTTCGTCTCTTCTCTCCTTCTTTTCTACTCCTCGCTAGCTGCCATTTTCGTCCTTTGTAGCTTTTATATGCTTTTTCCTCGCAATGTATTGTGGTTCTCCGCTGCACTCCTTTTTCTCATCTCTTCTTTCTCTTGTCTTCCTTTCTCTCTCATTCTCTCTCTGTCCTCTCTCATCTCTCTCTCTCCTCTCTCTCTCTCCTCTCTCTCCCTCTCCTCTTCTCTCCTCTCTCTCTCTCTTCTCTCTCTCTCTCTCTCTCTCTCTCCTCGATCTCTCTTCTCTCTCATNAATGATAATAAGGATATTTTCATTAAAATATTACTGTTATTATTATTACTTTCTATATCAATTATCTTCATTCCATTATCATTATCATTATTGTCATCATAACACTAGTGTTATTATCACTATGATCCATTGTTTTACTAATTATTAAATCATTTTATATTATTTATTACAATTCCATATGATCAGCATTATATTCATATACCTACTAAACATTTTCATCATCAATTATTGTATTTGATAGATAAAAATAAATGATTATGATACTGAAAGATTGATGGAGGAGAGAAGGAATGAGAGGGGAGAGAGTTGAAGAGAGAAGAGAGAACGAGAGAGAGAGAGACAGAGAGAGGAGGGGAAGACGACGAGAAGAGATGAAGATGACGAGAGAGAGAGGACGAGAGAGGAGACAGAGACAGAAGGACACACAGCCCAGACAGACAAAAACAAAAGAAGAAGAGATGGACAAGCAAAACAAAAAAACAGACAGGAATATACAAGGCAGACAAAGACAACGGCCATTAGACAAAGAGAAGAGAGAAAGAGGCAGAGAACAGGAGAAAGGGAGAGAGACCCAAACTAAGGCAAGTAATGACCCAAATATTGCAGAGGTTGCCCTGGTGCATGGCTCAGCAGAATATTCCCAAATGCCCGTGGGAGTATCCAGAGATCTTCCAAACAGCATGCCATAAATTGGTGTGTTGCCGAGAGGAGAGGAAATATAGCCAAGGGTGAAATACAAAGTCTGAACCAGGTCTAACTATAAATATGGATGGTTGATATTTATGTATATTATATGTAGTATATATATATATATTACTATATATATATAATATTATATATATACTATAATATAATATATATATATATATTGAATCTATATTTTATATCTATACATATATCTTTATCTATCTATCTATCTATCTAATCTATCTATCTGACACACACACACACACACACACACACCAACACACACAACACACCAGCACACACATTATATTATATATATATATATTATATATATATATATATATTATATATTATAGAGAGAGAGAGAGAAGAGAGAGAAAGAGACCGAGGAGGAGAGAGGAGGAGAGAGAGAGAGGACGAGAGGAGAGAGTGAGAGACGGAGAGAGGAGAGGAGAGAGAGGAGAGAGAGGAGAGAGAGAGAGAGAGGGAGAACATAAATATAAAACACAATAGACCCTTATTACAACTTCAGGATAAAAGCATGGTATTTATTCATAAGCAACATTTTAGGATTAAGATACAGTAATAAAGATATCTCAAGAATAACCGATAAGTAAAATAATACAACACGGCAATTGAAGGTAATAAACACCAGGTCATAAGGAAAAAGAAGTAATTGAATATGAATAGTGAGAGTGCAGAAATGAGCACAATCAGCACTACAGTTAAAATCGACCTTGCCATTGAGAATACAATTCAATCTTATTCATGTTTTTTCTTTAAATTTATTCATAAAAATTCAATCTTATTTATTTAAACCAAATTCATGAAAAGGGGAGTCCGTAAGTATTATTTCCTCACAAATCGTCAGGAACTGTTCGTTATGATAAAGTGAAAAAGTAAAATACCAATAAAATGAATAGATGATAAATGAAACAACGTATATACGTAAGTAACTTTCCCCATCAAGAAAGGTTATTGGTATGACTGCGGTTTTATATTCTTCGTGCAGAGCAGATATTGAGAGAGAGATGAGAAGAAAGAAGAGAGAGAGAGAGAGACGGAGAAGAGATGAGAGAGAGAGAGAGAGAGAGAGAGAGAGAAGAGAGAGGACGAGAGAGAGAGAGAGAGAGAGAAGTTGTAATGAGAGAGAGAGATAGAAAAAGGCGAGAGAAGAAGAGACAGATAGACAGATAGATAGATAGAGAGAGAGAAAAGTGATGAGAGAGAAATAGAGAGAAATAAGAGAAATAAATGAGAGAAAAAGGCAGAAGAGACAGGGAAATAAACAAAAAACAACACATACAAAAAAAAGGAACAACACAACCTCCCCAAAGAACTTTCACGCCACGAGCCCCCGTATCGGAAAGACCGACCCAGGAAGCGCGCCCAGACCCTCTTCCACTTTACTGCAGCAGCTCAAAAACGGCACAAACTACTAGAAAATACGTCTCGTGAATACATGGACGTCTGGGATGGAAGGTCAATCGGAGCATAGCGTAAGGTCCAGAAAACTTCTCTTTGCTCTCGTCTTAGGGGGTGGGGTGAGGGGGGAGGGGGCGAGGGGGAAGGGGGAAGAAGAGAGAGAGAGAGAGAGAGAGGCGGTGATTCCTTCGGTTATTCTATTTTCCCTCTTCTCTTTTGTCTCTCTTCTTCTCTTCCTTCGTCTCTCTCTTCTCTCTTTCCCCATCGATCAGGCAGTCTTCTTTTCTCTCTTCCCCCAATGCTTATCATCTCATATTTTTTTATATCATTTTTCAATATTTTTCGCCTACCCCTCTTCCCCTTCTCCTCTCCCCTTCTAATCTCTCTCTTTATCTATCTGTCCTCACCTCTTATCTACTTTACTATTCCCTACCGACTCTTATAACTCCCTATCTATTCCTACAAATTCACTATAACTCCATGTGTCCCCCTCTCTCGCTCCCAGCCATCATGCGCTTGTTAATCCCCTATTCAATTCCACATATCTTCCTTACTCTTCTCTCTACATTCATGCGCCAAATGCGACCTATCGTTGAGTAATGATACTAGTACCAGAAGATCTATGCGCAATAGACAGATCCCAATCTATCCATCCATCTATCCGTGAATCGTGATCCTATCTATGCCTTAAGTACTATCTATCTATTCTGAGATCTGATCTATCTAGATCTACTATCTATATAGATAGTAGATAGTATGACATGAGAGTAAGAAGTATACAACATGAGTATATATGGATAGGAGTAGAGATATGTATGACAATGGATAATATGCACCACGGACACATTGCGTGCAATAGATAGGAAGATATACAGAAAGGAAGAGAGAGAGAGAGGAAAAAAGAATAGAAAGAAGCACAGTACAGATGACAGACTATGGAGGTAGAGAAGGAGTATTATTGTTGTATCGACGAGAGAGAGAGGACAAGAGAAGCCAGAGAGACAAAGTGCAGATGAGCCAGCGCAAGAAGAAAAGAGACGAGTAAAAAGGCAGAAGGGAGAGACCGATTATACATATTTCTCATGCATACTTTGTAGAGGAATTGTGACGGTTATGCATTCCATTGTCACCAATAAGGGTCGGGTAAGACCAGGCGTACAGAAGAGGAAAGGGCACACAGATTAAAGCTAATCGGAATCTACATTTTATTATATTATGTTACTCGTTAATAGGACTGGTCTGATTTTCATACTCTCGTTGAAACCTCGCATAAGATAACATTTTCGAAAGACGCCAAATATAATACGAACATTATTATATGACGCCAGAGTAAGTAGAATGGCAAAAGTTCTAACGCAAGAACACC
>NW_020870092.1:687482-689982 GCF_003789085.1 Penaeus vannamei | reverse complement strand
GTTCCCAGAGTGGGCGTTGGAGCAAAAAGAGGAAGGAAAGTGACGGCAGAATGGCATTAGGGACAGTCAATAAATAATTGTTTTAATATATATATATATATATATATATATATATATATATATATATATATATATATATATATATATATATATATCTGAATATAATAGAATAATAAACAAAACATATACCAAACACATCCATTATTGTGAACTATAATAACTGTGAAGACAATGAATAAAATTTACTGAATTAGGTTTTATTTGTAAAATGCATATTTGTGTTTAATCTTGTTTTCAATTGGAAGCCTAAAAAAAAAAAAAAAAAAAAAAATGTGTAGGGAGGAGGGAGGGGAGCTAGGAATCCACCTGGAATCCAAGGAGGAGCCAGCCTGGAAAAGATTAAGAGGGAAAGGAAGAAAAAAAAAGACATTTAAGCCTAAACAGACCCGTTTTCTTTCCCATATATATCTTGCATGTATTAAGCCGTAACTCAAGTAAACGAGAATGCATACCGTAGTTCACAGAAACACGGTTCAACCCGCCTATATTACTAAAACGCTGAGTCACAAAACAGAAAAAACGATATACGATCGCATATCTCCAAGCCCCATTCTGAAACATCACCATAAAATGTAAACAAAATGCACAAACACACTCAAGATCTCTAAATGCGAAGGTATCATTCATAACCTACCTCTACTAACATGTTCAGAGACAAGTAATGGATCTGAACGGACTTCTGGACGAGGATAAACACAATAAACCGGGTCGAAGTTGTTGAACAAATAGTTGGGTTGTTGGGGCTGGTTACTGCCTTTACACGGGATTACATTGTGGTTTCAAGCTGTCAACATGATATCACAGTTTCCTTATGTAATTGTGTGGAATTCCGTTGGATAATAAAGGAATGTAGTGGTATTTGGCTTATGTGTGTGTGTGTTGTGTGTGTGTGTGTGTGTGTGTGTGTGTGTGTGTTCGTCTGTGTGTGTGGCTGTGTGTTGTGTTTGTGTGTGTGTGTTGGTGTGTGTGTGTTTGTGTGTGTTTGTGTGTGTGTGTGTGTGTCTGTGTGTTTGTGTGTGTGGTGTGTGTTTGTGTGTTGTGTGTGTGTGTGTGTGTGTGTGTGTGTGTGTACTCACCATTCATCTTTTTATCTTTATTTATCTATATACCAATATCATTTATTCATTCATTTACTCATGTATTCGGTGACTCATTCAACCTATATTCAACCTTTTACCCTGATTTCTGATACAATTTGCAAAAGCACTGCAACACTAACAGTTCCATCAATATGTACTTTGCCAAATAAGTGAACAACGACAGGGCACAGGGGTTGTTATATGATGTGTTCCGCCCTAATTGCAAAATTTTCGCACGAGCAGATTCATTTTGTCATATTGGCAGAAGTTAATTAGAAGAGACAGGTAATTAGTGATGCTCATTAATCGTAATGCACTGGAAGTAATTACAATAATGATATTGATAATAAGTTCGGGCTTGATGCGTTTTTTCGTCTCGTAAAAAAGTTGTTTATCATATACTTGTAAGAAACTTAAAACAAAACATAAACAAGGGGGGGGGGAGCAATAGAAAAAAAAATGTTTACCATCAATTTCTAGTTCTCTCTCTCTCTCTCTCTCTCTCTCTCTCTCTCTCTCTCTCTCTCTCTCTCCTCTCTCTCTCTCTCTCTCTCTCTCTCTCTCTCTCTCTCTCTCTCTCTCTCTGTCGCAACTTCCATGTTTTACAGTTCCATGAAATTATTTTTTTCTTTCTTTCTATTTCCCCTGTTTTCAAATGTCACATTCCCAATAACCCTGCAACAAGGAACAATGATAGATTTTGATGCAGTAGCACGAAGAACTGCATCTATCAACATAAAAAAATAATTTGCCAACATAAAATTGATGATATAGACACAGCTAAATGAATGATAGAGTTACTACTACTACAACTAGTAATAATGATAATGATAAGGATTCTATTAATATTAATGATGATAATGATAATACTCCACCTACGTTTACTAATCGTAATGAGAATTATTATAATCCTAATGATAGTTATGGTAATAATAATGAATTAAGTAATAATGATGATCATCATGATACTCATAATGCTAGGAATTATAATAGTCATAATGATAATAATGATAATGATAATAATGATAACAGTAATAGCTTCAAGTAGAAAAAGTTATAGTATAATAATAATAATAATAATAATAATAATAATAATAATAATGATAATGACATAAGAATGATACTGAAAGTAGTAATAGTTATAATGATGGTAATGTAATGACGATAATGATAGTGATAATGATGATGATGATAATGACGCAATAATAATAATGATAATAAAGATAATAATAGTAGTAGTAGTAGTAATAATAATAATAATAATAATAATAATGATAATAACAACGATGAGGATTATTATAATAATAAAAGATGATAATGATGGTAACGATGGAAATAACACAATGATAATAATATTGATA
>NW_020870092.1:657482-659982 GCF_003789085.1 Penaeus vannamei | reverse complement strand
TTCTCATTTCATTTATACTCAAAACAAATCCTTCCTTTGTAGACTACCTTCGTGTATAAACTACAAATAAATCCACACGAGAACATCTAGCCATGAACACACAGAGAGAGAAGCCAAGTAACCCAATATCTGAAGAAATTCTCACACAGAATAACTTTCCCGTTCGACAAATCAACACAAACCGTTTTAAACCAACACTTACATCTCACACTCTCTATCGTATAAAGAGAAAGGAAAAGTAATTATCTCTTTTTATTTACTAAGAGGGAGATTCAGAAGCCTAGGGGGCGCGTTACAGGTCCAGCGAGATAAAAGAGAGTTTAGTGTCGGTGCTTTGACGTCGAGTATTTAAAATTAGGTAGGAAAGCAGCACAAGGGGAGAGCGAAGGTTTAATGCAATATATGCACAATGCAGAAATAAGCTGCAAGGGCGGGGGAGATGTGTATGAAGCATTTGAAAGCATTACTGTCCATACCCTTTCATAAAAGGGGGAGAGAGGAGCGGGCCATTTTTAGCAAGGAACACGAGAAGAGAATTTTGCGCAAGAAAGGAAATGAATTAAGTTGATTTAAAAGAGCGAAAATCGGGAGAAAGGACGAAGTAGTGAAGGTGTGTGTACAGGATATGGGGGATTATCTTTCCTTCCAGGACGACAGACCTTGAAGTCTTTGTTCCATCAAATCTTGAATAATAGAATATGCTTTCATCAAACGCAGGGCTGAAGTGCAGTCAATGAATGTATCTGCAAGAACAGGAAATTCAGAAATGATTTGGACCACATTTGATAAGGATCACCATTCCCTTGATATAATGCGCGTGTTAATGTGCGTAAATATGTGTCTGTTATGCATGTGTGGCTGTATATCTTATTGTGTTATTATGTTATTGTAATTTTGTAGTAAAATCGGATGTGAAACTACCGATCAATACAAAGATTCCTTTGCGGTTTATATCTGTATGCCTGTGTTTGTGAAAGTGCGTATGAATGTGTGTATGCGTGTGTGTGTGTGTGTGTGTGTGTGTGTGTGTGTGTGTGTGTGTGTGTGTGTGTGTGTGTGTGTGTGTGTGTGTGTGTGTGTGTGTGTGATCTATTCTTTTTGAAATGTGACCTCGATTTTCCGCAAACATTTATCTGTTATCAAATTATCGAAGTTCAAGGACAAAGGCAATCCTGGTATAACATTAATAAACATTTCACCTGTTTGTCGAATCCATGTTCGTTTTCACCCAACTTTTCTGCGTCCCCGTATGTCTCTATTTTCGCCTCTCTTGACGTCAAGTTTACCTGTCTGTTCACCCTTTTTCTTTCTTTTCATCTTTTCCCTCTCCCCCTTTCTCCTGCTCTTTCATTTCCCGACGCCCTCGTTATGCCTGTCTATCTTCTTCCTCGCGCACACTATCTCATTCTTTCTAGTTATCTTCGTCCTTTTCCTTCTTTTACTGTCCTCCCTTCCGTTCAGTTTGCCGACGCCTCCGAAGCTGTGGAAATTGCCACATTCCAACTTGCGTCACAGAGCTTTTGCTTTTTCTCTTCGACTGTTCGGACGCGTCACATAGCTTTTGCTTTTTCTCTTTGACTGTTTCGGACAAAGTACTAGCCACAGCATTAGCAAAGGCTTATGTATTTCCTGTGAATACTGTTGTTATGAAGCGTAATAGGAAATTATTGCTCTTAAGTTATATGTCTTTGAAATAAACGGGATCCGAGTGTAGAAATAGGTCTTTTATTATACCATTCCAGCAACTGTTAAGAAAGATTTTTTTTATACATGTTCTCTGTCCCGGAAATAGAATGAATGTGTAATGGAACAGTTAGAGAAATGGGAATATTATTGACAGACTAATTCCACAGGACTGTATAGCATGTATGGTAGAAATAACCCACGTGATAGGAATAGTAGGAATAGCATGTCCGTCCGTGCGATTCCAGAATGACTCATGGTACAACGAGCTTTGATTATCGATCCCTGGACGAGTTATTATCAAAAAGAATCATTTAGTGTCTGGCTACTCGGACTCCTACACACGAGGCTGAGTACGTGACAGAAGACCATTGCGTAGGTTGCAAGTAATCACACAGGAGAGTCAAAGCAAATTGAAGGGTACCAGTATGAATGAATAGGTTTCGTGTAATTGTAAACATGAATTACGTTGTTATTTTCGTGACTGGAAGAGGTTGGGAGGGCTAGGCATGCAATATTCACGCGTGATAATGTGATAGACTATCCAAGCATGTCTCTGAAGTTTTGATTTAGTGTTTCTAAGAATGCAATATAATATGAACGCCTATTATTGGCAAAAAAATGAAAATAAAAGGCAATAAGGGATACTTTCGCTTACGTATCAAAAAGCGACATCTCTGTAGTGACTGATTCGCAAGCAAGATGTAAAGTACAAACCTTGGAGAAAAAAAAAATAAATAAATAAAAAGGCTTACCCGGACATGGGAGAACTTTCACTGCGAACTCTTACAAAAGACCGAATATATCCTTTGATCTC
>NW_020870092.1:637482-647482 GCF_003789085.1 Penaeus vannamei | reverse complement strand
GTGGGTGGAGGGAGGTGTCGGTAGGGTGGGAGGGGGTGTTGGTGATGTGGTGGGATTGGAGGGTGGTAGGTAGTGGTGTTGGTGATGTGGTGGGATTGGAGGGTGGTAAGAGGTAGTGGATATGGAGGTGATACAGTCGACGTGGTGGGGAGGGATGGAGGGAGGTTGTGGTGAGGTAGGGGCAGTTGTGGTGGTGGGAGTTGGGAGGGAGGGGGTAGAGGTAGATATATGGGGGTGAGGGGTAAGGGAGGTTGTGGAGGTGGGGGCTGAGAGAGGGTGCGAGGGTAGGCAAGCTGTAGCTGATGGATATAGAAGTGGGGGAGTCGTGGTAGTGGGGGGGGGAGGAGGTAACGAAGATGAGGGTTATGAATCGAGGCGATGGGGTAGAGTGGGGGGGGTGGGGTGCTGTGGTAATAACGATTGGGGGTGGGGGGAGTTGGAGGCACATGTGGTTTTTGAGAGGCATATAATGATGGTAGGGGGGGGTCTAGGTCTAGGGGAGAGGTAGTGGAGGAGGAGGAGAGGAGGAGAGGAGGAGGAGGAGGAGGAGGAGGAGGAGGAGGAGGAGGAAGGAAGAAGAAAGGAGGTGGTGAGACAAGGATCATAGGGGTAGTGATAAGGGAGGGGGGGTAGAGGTAAGTGGTAGTAGGACTTGGGGGGGGTGGAGGCTAGTGGTGGTGGATGAGACCGGGGTTATAGGGGGGGGGTGGAGGGGTAGTGGTAGTAGGGGTGAGCTGATGGGGTCGTTAACTAGAACGTTCATTTAGATGCACTGACTCAGGGCTTTCTAATGATGATGATTCTGTAACCGGTGCTGCCTCTACCATCATTACCTCAATTACCACAGCTGCTGTTACTCTTGGGATAATGCTACTAATAATTACGAGAATAATGGTGATAAAGAAGAGAAATAAACTGTATCGATAATTTTTATTAAAATAGGAATGCCAATAATTGTAATTCTGATGATAATGACACCGACATAATGATAATCCATTGTGATAATCATGATGCTCATAATAACCAATTGTAATGATATAATTACCAATAATGACTATTGTTATACCAAAAATGCTATTTTTTCATAATACCAATAAAACAATTTGAAATTATTACCATCGCATCATAAACATGATTATGACATGTTTATAGCAACCATAACAACACAATATCGGAAATGCAGCCAAACATGTTTATATCAATGGAAGTACACACGTTTCAGCAGAACAATAAATACTAATACAAAGCAATGTTGTCGGGAACAAATGAAACAGAATCGTCAACACTCAAATGCCTTAGAAGCGAGACGGACAAGAAGAGGATACATAAGACACACAAAAAAAGAAGAAAAAAGGGGCACTCAGATGAAGAAAAAAGTAGAAGAATAAAAGAATGGGGAGACACGAGGCGGAAGCCCGGGAAATGAAAAAAAAAAATCATGAAAGTGACCATCGTTTAATAATAATAATAATAATAATAATAATAATAATAATAATAATAATAATATATAATAATAATATAATAATAATAATAATAATAATAATAATAATAATAATAATAATAATAATAATAACAATAATAATAACACAACAATAATAATAATAATAATAATAATAATAACAATAATAAATAAATAATAAACAGCACTCAAATTGGAAAGTGAGGAAGGAGAACGACCGAACAACGACAAATAGGCTAATTAGTTACTTCGAAATGCATCATGTTTCAGAGTGTCGATTCCGAAACAAGACAAGCACATGTGGAAGGCAATAAGGGTAAAAATGGATTCCAAGGATGTAGAAATAAAATCAGGAACACCAAGTGCTATGCTGCGAGTACTCTCCCAACAATATATATTGAGTAACTGGTTATTCCCAACGAAGAACAGTCGTGTTCACTGTTTCTTTTAGATAGAGTGACATGCAACAATCGAACATTATTATCATTATCATATCATATTATCATCATTATTATCATCATCATTATTATCCCGGTTTATCCTGGTAAATATATTTTTTAGAACAAATATACGTTATTTGCTTGAACATGTTATACTTGCCTGTTTTTTTAGAATTAGGAATATATGTATACCTTGTTTATATACTTATTACACAATTCAATTATTAACCTTCATTAATGATTTAATGTCTTTACACTGTAGCAGATACAGCTCAGCTAATGTTCATGGAAATACTAAGAAGGTTATGAAATACTTACAAGAAACCTCGGCTCAGTGGAAATGCGTAGTGGGCAATGACGAAGCACTGTACTTTTTATTCAGAAGACGAAGTTGGCTACATATATGTCTTAAATGTATGCCATGACAGATATCTTTTACACATGATATTTGGTTCATTTATTCCCTAATGGCGTTTTAAGTATGACATTCTCTTGCCTAGGAATTCAAGACTCTTCCTTGCTATCTGGAGAACTTTAGATAGATGGATAAATTTTCGTTTGTTAAGTCAAGCTGTGTACCGTCACCATGGTAACAGCGTCGTGTGCATACCTTTGGGGTTACGATCCTTCGAATGCGTGCGCTAGACTAGAACTCCGCTTAATATTTAATCAGAGGAATTAATTTTTTATGGTTTCTGTGATTTCCACAATAGACTTGAAGCAATTGAAATTTACTACATATGAGATAATATGTTAAAGAAGATTATGGAAATCAAAAAAGGTTTTCTTATGAAGTATAGATCATCAAAACACACACAAATCATCTCTCGTTTTAAATTCCTCTCGAAATGAAGAAAATACCTGCTACTCAATGAAATAGAGAATATTTCAGGTAAAAAAAAAATCTGATTTCATAAAATTATGATATACAATCACAACAATCCAATAAATATTGTCGTCAGTAATACGTAATTGTCGATCGGTGGTGACAACGCTACGCTTGGCGCTCTGGCAAAGGCCATTAACTTCTCTTCATACGTCCCTAAGGTCTAACGTTGGTATTTATCTTACAAAATGAAGCATAGAGCAAGGAGCGATTCTTTACGAGGCAATGGTGCCCCAGGGAGAGATTTTACACGTATTATCTTGTCAGAACACGCTCGGAACGCGTTTGTTGGCCTTTGCTGCAGCACCGCTTGTATCACCGCGGGTTCGCTCTTGAATGGCAGACTGAGACATTTTATTTCATTGCACAGATTTATTTAAGATGTATCTTTGGTTGCTTCAATATTAGAATCAGTGTTTTTTTTATTATTATCTCAAAGGTAACAGTGACTATGGCTTGATTGGCTGCCTGTTGCATTTATTTTTTAATGTTTGTAGATATGGCAAGTTTATTTGTTTTATGATCATGGTTTGAAAATAGTACTAATCATTTGTATTCATAGCTTGACAGTTGCAGGAATTTACGATAATTAATGTAAATGCCGCAATCAGGTTATTGCATTTTAAAGTATTTGTCATTATTAAAAGTAGGACAAATAACAGAATAATTATGATGATAATAATAATGAAATAATATGATTACAACAATAACTGCAAGGTGAAAAACAATAAAGACAAAAATTATAATGAGAATAATTATGATAATGATAATAAAAACAACAGAAACATTGATAAAGGGATTAATAATCATAATCATAATAATAGTAGTAATGATAATGATGATAATAATAGAAGTGAAAAAAATGTTGGTAATGATTATGATAATAATGATAATGATAATGGTAATGAAAACATATTGGTAATAATAATGATGATAATGATGATGACAACATTAGTAGTAAGGATAGTAATAGTGGTAATGATAATGATAGTAGTAATGTTGATAAGGATATTATTTTTTATGTTAATGATGATAATGGTAATATTGTTAATAATGAAAGTAGGAAAAATGAAAAGGATAGTAATAATAATAATCATAATAATAATGATAATGATAATAATGATAATAATAACTACAATATCATGATGACAATAATTCATAATAATAATAGTAGTAACAACAATAATAATGAAAATTACAGCAAAAATGATAATAATAATAACAGTAATGGCATCTCTCAGTTCCAAGACACAGCAATCACATATTCTAAGAGTTACTATTAGCTAAAAAAAAAAAAAAAAAAAAAAAAAAAAAAAAAAAAAAAGTTTCTTATTTCTGCGGAAATCTTACGCTACGAGGTCAAGTGAAGAAGCGCCGGGATAATAGAATGACGAAGGAGAAGAGGAAGAAGATGAGAAAAAAAGAAAGAAAAAGCGAAGAAGGAAGAAAAAGAAGGAAGGAAGGAGAAGGAGAAAAGGAAGGAAAGGATGAGGAGGAAGTAGATAAGGAGAAGGAAGAAGGAAAGGAGGTGGAGGAGGAAGATTATGAGGAGAACAAAATGCAGAGAAGGAAGAAGAAAAAGGAGAGGAGAAGGAAAAGAAGAAGTGGAAAAAGAAAAGGAGAAGGGAAAAGAAGAGGAAGTGGATGAAAAAGAAGAGGACGAGGAGGAGGAAGAAAAGAAGGAGAAGGAAGGAGAAGAAGAAGAAGAGGGAGAGAAGGTGGAAAAAGAAAAGGAGAAGAGAAAAGAAGAGGAGGTGTATGAGAAAAAAAAGAAGGGGGAGACGAAAACATAAGATAAAAAAGCTTGGCAAAATTAAATGAGAGCGTAATTCAAGGACAGAGGGGGAGCTAAATGAAAAAAAAAACTAATAATGGTCCAATATACGAATTAACGAACGTTAATAAAATTTCACTCAAAAGTTTGCATA
This sequence comes from Penaeus vannamei, assembly GCF_003789085.1. Lineage (NCBI taxonomy): Eukaryota > Metazoa > Arthropoda > Malacostraca > Decapoda > Penaeidae > Penaeus > Penaeus vannamei. The sequence continues at coordinate 642,769 of NW_020870092.1, read as the reverse complement.
TCTGGTGACTTTTGACCAAACTTTTTGGCATTTTTAATGTTGCAAATTGCAAATTAGATGGCAAAGAGTTTTAATGTGATTGGCTGATACAGAAGTTGACAATAGCTCATTTTGGCGCGTGGAAAAATCTTTGATCTAGTAAAATCGTCCGAATTGCTGATATGAGCGTATAAAAATGCCGTTCCTATTTGTGTGTGTGTTTTGGTTGCGAAATTAAGCAATCATGGGAGACAATGGCATGGGGACCGAAACATGTCGAGGAGGGGAAAGAAACAGAGGGAGGATTAAAGACAAAGAGAGAAAGAAAGAAGAGAGGGGGAGGGGAGGGAGAGAGGGAGGGAGGGAGAGGGAGGGGGAGGGAGAGGGAGGGAGGGAGGGAGGAGAGGGAGAGGGAGAGAGAGAGAGAGAGAGAGAGAGAGAGAGAGAGAGAGAGAGAGAGAGAGAGAGAGAGAGAGAGAGAGAGAGAGAGAAGAGAGAGAGAGAGAGAGAGAGAGAGAGAGAGAGAGAGAGAGAGAGAGAGAGAGAGAGAGAGAGAGAGAGAGAGAGAGAGAGAGAGAGACGAGAATCGGAAATTGGAGACAGGGACAAAGATAACACACATGAAAAGAGGAGATAAAGACAAAGATAGTTGCAAAAGTATAAACGAAAAGCAAAAGAAGAAAGGGAAGGACAAGAGGAAGAGAAACGGTGAGAAAATTAGAGAGAAATGATAAGAAGCAGAAAAGGAAGAGAGAATTATTGAAAAGCGAAGAGGAGAGGAAACCTAAAAATGGAAAGAAGTAGGGAGATAACGACACTAAAACTAGAAGAAAAGGAAACAACAACATGAGAAGAAACAAGAAAACGAAAAGGAAAGCGAAAGAGATAGAGAAATAAAGAGAGAGAGAGTGAGAGAGAGAGAGAGAGAGAGAGAGAGAGAGAGAGAGAGAGAGAGAGAGAGAGAGAGAGAAAAGAGAGAGAGAGAGGAGAGAGAGGAGAGAGAGAGAGAGAGAGAGAGAGAGAGAGAGAAGAGAACAGATAAAAAGAAGAAAGGGAGAAACAATTTAAACAAGAAATCGCGCAAAGAAAACGAACCCACCCAAAAATAAATAAATAAATAAAAAAAAAAACAACTTTTTCCTCCCAGCACACGCGGTAGATAAATACCCTCCCCCTTCCCTTCTCTCCTCTCCCCCCCCCCTCAATCCCTCTCTCCTCCCCCCCCAATCCCCTCCTCCCCCCCCCCCATCCCTCCCTCCTCCTCCCCTCCTCCCTCTCTCTCTCCTCCTCCTCCCCCTCCTCCCCACCCACCCCACCCCAATCCTCACCTATGGCGTCCGATGAGTCGCGGGCGCCCGTTCTTTCCTCCGCCCACGCCCACAACCCCCTTGCCTCGACGCCCACACCTTTCCGGTCCGTTGCACATCGAAGTGATGTTGCTTCACGTCTGACCGGAAATTGCAGTCCAAGATGCTTCATCGTCTGTCTTCCGGCTCACTGGGCTCGGGGTCTGGGTCTTCTGCTTTGCTTTCAGTGGGTTTTGCTGCATACGGATGTGTGTTGTGTGTGTGGGGGGGGGGGGGTATGTGGGTGTGTGGGTGCGTGGTGGGTGGGTGGGTGGGGGGGGTGTGGGTGTGGGTGTGTGTGTGTATGTGTGTGTGTGTGTGTGTGTGTGTGTGTGTGTGTGTGTGTGTGTGTGTGTGTGTGTGTGTGTGTGTGTTATGTTTATATGTATATAAATAGATAGATAGACGCATACATACATATATACATACATAAATAGATACATAAAAAAGATAGATTGATATTTAGTATTTCCTCTATTCACATGCCCGCACACGCATAAACACAACACACACACACACACACACACACACACACACACACACGTACACCACACACACACACACACACACACACACACACACACACACACACACACACACACACACACACACACACACACACACACACACACACACACACACACCACACCTACACACACCACACACACGTACGCACGTAAGTCTCTGTATATATACCTAATATATCACATCCCTTTGGCTGGTCGTGAATTCAGTATCGTGTAAACAGAGGTCGTCTTAGGTGAGATTATTGTTTGTTCAAGACATGACCCGAGACAAATAGGTCATGACCTGTCGAGATGCCTTGACACCACCACCCTTCTCGGCTATCTATGGGAACGTGAGCGTACTCTTGTGTGTGTGTGTGTGTGTGTGTGTGTGTGTGTGTGTGTGTGTGTGTGTGTGTGTGTGTGTGTGTGTGTGTGTGTGTGTGTGTGTGTGTGTGTGCGTGTACATGTGTTTAAGAGGAGAAATTGAAGAGAGGAGTAAGAGAGAGAGAGAGAGAGAGAGAGAGAGAGAGAGAGAGAGAGAGAGAGAGAGAGAGAGAGAGAGAGAGAGAGAGAGAGAGAGAGAGAGAGAGAAGAGAGAAGAGAGAGAGAGAGAAGAGAGAAGAGAAGAGAGAGAGAGAAAGAGCGAGATAGAGATAGATAGATAGATAGATAGAAAGATAGAGAGAGAGAGAGAGATTAGAGAGAGAAAGTAAGAGTACATTCTTGATGTCCTTAAAATTTCCTTTTATTAGCCGTAACTTATGCAAACCCGTAACCACAGGATCAGTGTTGTAAAAACGGAACGAGCACACTTCAGCTAAACCCATTAGATATAGATCAAGTAAAAGGTCGTAACCCGTTAATGGAAAATGGAAAGCCTTTAATGCCACTTGGTCCCAAAATGCACGTAGAGGAATATACGATTTTAATGAAAATATATTCATGCACGTTATTTTTTATTTTTAATTTTTTTAGATTATCATTATTATTTTTATTTTTTTGTGTGTGTGTGTTTTTGTTTGTGTGTGTGTGTGTGTGTGTGTGTTTCTTTTTTTTTTTTTTACTCCTAATATGAGATGCTCTGCGCTAGAATTTCTATTGAAATAGCATGATCCATTCAGGAGAATGACGCTTGCATAAATATATGAACTTAATCAAAGTTATGGATATCATAACATTTCATGATTACGATACATATTTAATATCCACAATAATGAAGCAGGAAACGCGATGAATCTCACTTCGATACGTTTCCAATTAGAGATAACTGCCACGAAATAAAATTCATCAAATGCTGGTCAGATGATATGTCATCATTAAACGAATTTATCCAATTATGAATTATCATATTAATGATACGTTCACATTTTTTCTCCCCGATCGAGTGTCTGTAACTTTAGAATTACTGACATTGTTATAATTCGCTGCATATCAAATAGAAAAAATATATATATACATATAATTATACAATTAGCTAAAATGGAAATATCCTATAAAGTCAATAGGATTGCATTACTTCCTTTTCATTTTTTAAGATAAAGATAAAGGATAAAGCAGTATGAATTTCCGAAACCTTGCTCACTCTCCCGTCTCCTCAGGCTCGTCCGTGCGGCCTACGAGGTAAAAGTAACTGACCAAAGTATTTCGATAACAGATGGGCGTATTCAGAACTCGTAAATACAACAGGGGGGGGAACCATAACAGGGGCGATAAATACGACACTTTGTTCTAAATGCGCATCAGGGGAAGATAACACCTTGGTCTCTATCACCGGGTTGGGAGCTGCTTGCTGGAGTGACGTACAGAACAGTCAACATTCTCGGACTCAGCGCAATGGATCTCACACACACGCAAGAGGAGGAACGGGAAGCTGAGGGGGATTTCAGGATTTTCACCCTCGGAAGAAAAATGGGGTTACATAAAAGTATGTTAGGGTACGCGAAAGGGTTATACGGATATTATTTATGGGTCGGAAGGGAGGTGTTGTAGGTACGTTTGGTCCTGACGCCATTTTGTTGTGATTTGACCGTGAGGGTTCTGGAAGACTGTGAAGATGAGGTTGTGTTATTCTTAGACAAAGGATTCTAGACGCGCTGGTTCTCAGACTCGTACCTGTGATACTTCTGATTCATTTAGGCTAATGTATATGCCAGAGTTATTAGGAAACCATAGCTATATTTAATAAATCCTCCGGGTAATGTGACTTGTCTGGTACCTTCCCTGTAATATTCTGTTCTACTTCTACCCCTTCCTTAGGGCTTTTAAACTATTATATAAAACATTAAAACATGCTTTGATCTTTAATATGATGTTTATCGTTATTTATCTTGTAAGACACCCTTTTCTTGAGAGATTTGTAAACGTTTTAAATATTTTAACGTTTTAATCCCACAAGGAATTCGCCGCTGATGACCTGAGCTGTGGACGCAACATAAATTAATCAATCAATCATTTGGGTGTTTAGAAGACTGTAATGTCGGTAGATGTACAACTTAATGTGTTGTTTACTATACCCAATTAAGCTTATCCAATTAAGCTAAAATAAACAACTAGTTTATTTTATATGTCTATAAACAACTAGTTTATTTTATGTGTCGCTAGTTGTACAACTTAATCTGTTGTTTACTATACCCAATTAAGCTTATCCAATTAAGCTAAAATAAACAGTATTATCCTAGAAAACAAAAACAAAGACCTACATTGAATCAATTCCCCGCGCAGTGTTATTACCTTTAGCCTGATCCCGCTGGTTAAATTACCCATATATGGAAGCAAGTCCTCCAGAAACACGGGAACAAACGAGTCCTATTTACATACTCGTCCGACGGGGGAGTAAATAGCCCCTCTTCTCGTCGCCGGTGAACTCTGGCTATTGGCTAGTTACGCCAGTTTACGTCATTTATTGCGATTGTCTGCCGTAATGTCGCCGTTTTATGGATACGGAAGAAGGACGTTTACGAGCGATGAGGACAGTAATGGATTAAGAAGATCCGTTCGCAGGGATTAAGATCTGCCCAAGATGTGCCTTTCCGGAGATTAGCAGGGAAGGCGAATGGGGGGGGATTGGGAGGAAAGGGAGGGATTAGAGAGTGATAGATTGGGCCAAAGTTAAAATAAAGCAGCAGCCCCAAATGGCCTATTAATTGGAGAGGACGTGGCTAATCGTTTCCATTAACTTGTTACCTATCAGAGATCGTAAAGACTTCAACGTAAATGGAACTAATTCATTGTGATATTTCCACAGTTGATATACAGTAATGGATAATTATGTTGAATTCCATTTTGGTAATACATTTTCGATGGCATGACTGATTCGATAATAATGGACTACAAAGTGTAAATAAAGTTTAAGCAATAGTAATTATAGATAAATCGTATATTCGGTGTACAGTGTTTTGAACTAAAATTACATGTGTGTTCAGTTAATATCCTTGATTAGTATAATTAGTAATC
>NW_020870092.1:602482-604982 GCF_003789085.1 Penaeus vannamei | reverse complement strand
GGCGGAGGGAGGAGGCCGAGGAGGAGGAGGAGGAGGAGGCCGAGGAGGAGGCCGAGGAGGAGGCCGAGGAGGAGGCGGGAGGAGAAGCCGAGGAGGAGGAGGAGGAGGAGGAGGCCGAGGAGGAGGCCGAGGAGGAGGGAGGCGAGGAGGAGGCCGAGGAGGAGGGCCGAGGAGGAGGATGGGAGGCCGAGGAGGAGGCCGAGGAGGAGGCCGAGGAGGAGGCGGAGGAGGAGGCCGAGGAGGAGGCCGAGGAGGAGGCCGAGGAGGAGGCCGAGGAGGAGGCCGAAGGAGGAGGCCGAGGAGCGAGGCCGAGAGGAGGAGAGGAGGAGGCCGAGGAGGAGGAGAGGAGACCGAGGAGGAGGCCGAGGAGGAGGCCGAGGAGGAGGCCGAGGAGGAGGCCGAGGAAGAGAGGAGGAGGCCGAGGAGGAGGCCGAGGAGGAGGGCCGAGGAGGAGGCCGAGAGGAGGAGGAGGAGGCGAGGAGAGGCCGAGGAGGATGGCCGAGAGGAGGGCCGAGGAGGAGCCGTGGAGGAGCCGAGGAGGAGGCCGAAGAGGAGGAGGAGGAGGCCGAGGAGGAGGCGGAGGAGGAGGCCGAGGAGGAGGCCGAAGAGGAGGCCGAGGAGGAGGCCGAGGAGGAGGCCGAGGAGGAGGCCGAGGAGGAGGACGGGAGGAGGAGGCCGAGGAGGGAGGAGGCCGAGGAGAGACGAAGAGGAGCGGAGGAGAGGCCGAAGAGGAGGCCGAGGAGGAGGCCGAGGGGAGGCGTGGTGGAGGCCGAGCCAGGAGCCGAGGAGGAGGCCGAAGAGGAGGCCGAGAGGAGGCCGGAGGAGGGAGGCGAGGAGGAGGCCGTTGGTGGAGGCCGAGCAGGAGGCGGAGGAGGAGGAGCCGAGGAGGAGGGAGGAGGAGGCGGAGCAGGAGGCGAGGAGGAGGACGAAGAGGGAGGGCCGAGGAGTGAGACGAGGAGGAGGCGAGGGGAGGAGGCCTGAGAAGGAGGACGAGGAGGAGGGCCGAGAGGAGGCCGAGGAGGAAGGACGAAGGAGGAGGCGGAGGAGGAGGCCGAAGAGACGAGGCGAGGAGGAGGCCGAGGAGGAGGCCGGAGGGAGGGCCGAGAGGGAGGCCGAGGAGGAGGCCGAAGAGGAGGCCGAGGAGGGGAGGCCGGAGGCCGAGGAGGAGGAGGAGGAGCCGTTGAGTGGAGGCGAGCAGGAGCCGAAGAGGAAGGCGAGGAGGGAGGCCGAGGAGGAGGCGGAGCATGGAGGCCCGAGGAGGAGGACGAAGGGAGGAAGGCCGAGGAGGAGGACGAGGGAGGAGGCCGAGGAGGAGGCCGAGAGGCGAGAGGAGGCGAGAGGAGGCCGAGGAGGAGACGAAGAGGAGGCGGAGGAGGAGGCCGAGGAGGAGGCGAGGAGGAGGCCGAGGAGGAGGCCGAGGAGAGAAGAGGAGGAGGCCGAGGAGGAGTCCGAAGAGGAGGCCGAGGAGGAGGCGAGGAGGAGGCCGAGCCGAGGAGGAGGCCGAGGAGGAGGCCGAAGAGGAGGCCGAGGAGGAGGCCGAGGAGGAGGCGGAGGAGGAGGCGGAGGAGGAGGCCGAGGAGGAGACGGAGGAGGAGGCCCGAGAGGAGAGAGGGCCGGAGGAGGAGGCCGAGGAGGAGGCCGAGAGAGGCCGAGGAGGAGGCCGCCCGGAGGAGGAAGGGCCGAGGTGAGGAGGGGAGGCGAAGAGGAGGCGAGGGGAGGCCGAGGGAGCGAGGAGCGAGGAGGGAGGAGGCTTGAGGAGGAGGCCGAGGGGGAGGCTGAGAAGGAGGCCGAGGAGGAGGGGAGGAGGGGGCCGAGGAGGAGGCGAAGGAGGAGCCGAGGAGGGAGGGGGAAGGAGGAGGCCGAGGAAGAGGCCGAGGAGGAGGCCGAGGAGGAGGAGAGGAGCCGAGGAGGAGGAGAAGAGGAGGCCGAGAGGAGGCCGAGGGAGGAGGCCGAGGGAGGAGGGCCGTGAGGAGGCGAGGAGGAGGCCGTGGGGAGGCTCAGGAGCCGAGGAGGGAGGCGCAAGAGGAGGCCGAGGAGGAGGCCGAAGAGGAGCGGAGGAGGAGGCGGAGGGGAGGGAGGCCGAGGAAGGAGGGACGAAGAGGAGGCGAGGAGGAGGCCGAGGAGGAGGCCGAGGAGGGAGCCCGAAGAGAGGCCGAGGAGGAGGCCGAAGAGGAGCCGGGGGAGGAGGCCGTGTGGAGGGCGGAGCAGGAGGGCGAGAGGAGGCGAAGAGGAGGAGGGAGAGGAGGAGGCCGAGGAGGAGGCGAGGAGGAGGCCGAGGAGGAAGGGCCGAGGAGAGGGAGGGAGCCGAGGAGGAGGCCGTGAGGAGGCCGAGCAGGAGGCCGAGGAGGAGCCGAGGAGGAGGCCGGAAGGAGGAGGGCCGAGGAGGAGGCCGTGGTGGAGGCCGAGCAGGAGGCCGAGGGAGGAGGCCGAAGAGGAGGCCGTAGGAGGGAGTGCCTGAGGAGGAGGCAAGCGAGCCTAAACGAGTTTTTTGCTGTTTTTT
>NW_020870092.1:582731-585948 GCF_003789085.1 Penaeus vannamei | reverse complement strand
TATCTTCTTAACTCTATTTTCCATTATTAGGTAGTAAATTTCAATTGCTCAAGTCTATCTGTGGAATCACAGAAACCATTAAAAATTAAATTATCCTCTGATTAAATATTAAGCGGAGTTCTAGTCTAGCGCACGCATTCGAAGGATCGTAACCCCAAAGGTATAACACGACGCTGTTACCATGGTGACGGTACACAGCTTGACTTACAAACGAAAATTTATCCATCTATCTAAAGTTCTCCAGATAGCAAGGAAGAGTCTTGAGATCCTAGGCAAGAGAATGTCATACTTAAAACGCCATTAGGGAATAAATGAACCAAATATCATGTGTAAAAGATATCTGTCATGGCATACATTTAAGACATATATGTAGCCAACTTCGTCTTCTGAATAAAAAGTACAGTGCTTCGTCATTGCCCCTACGCATTTCCACTGAGCCGAGGTTTCTTGTAAGTATTTCATAACCTTCTTAGTATTTCCATGAACATTAGCTGAGCTGTATCTGCTACAGTGTAAAGACATTAAATCATTAATGAAGGTTAATAATTGAATTGCGTAATAAGTATATAAACAAGGTATACATATATTCCTAATTCTAAAAAAACAGGCAAGTATAACATGTTCAAGCAAATAACGTATATTTGTTCTAAAAAATATATTTACCAGGATAAACCAGGATAATAATGGTGATGATAATAATGATAAAGATAATAATAATGATGAATGATAATGATATAATGTTCGATTGCTGCGTGTCACTCTATCTAAAAGAAACAGTGAACACGACTGTTCTTCGTTGGGAATAATCGGTTACTCAATATATATTTTGGGAGAGTACTCGCAGCATAGCACTTGATGTTCCTGATTTTATTTCTACATCCTTGGAATCCATTTTTACCCTTATTGCCTTCCACATGTGCTTGTCTTGTTTCGGAATCGACACTCTGAAACATGATGCATTTCGAAGTAACTAATTAGCCTATTTGTCGTTGTTCGGTCGTTCTCCTTCCTCACTTTCCAATTTGAGTGCTGTTTCTATTATTATATTTTATTGTTATTATTATTATTATTATTATTATTATTGTTGTTATTATTATCATGGTTATTATTATTATTATTATTATTATTATTATTATTATTATTATTATTATTATATTATTATTATTATTATTATTATTATTATTATTATTATTATATTATTATTATAATTATTATTATTATTAAACGATGGTCACTTTCATGATTTTTTTTCTTTCATTTCCCGGTCTTCCGCCTCGTGTCTCCCCATTCTTTTTTTCTTCTACTTTTTTCTTCATCTGAGTGCCCCTTTTTTCTTCTTTTTTTTTTTTGTGTGTGTGTCTTATGTATCCTCTTCTTGTCCGTCTCGCTTCTGAGGCAGTTGAGACGATTCTGCTTCATGTGTTCCCGACAATATTGCTTTGTATTAGTATTTATTGTTCTACTGAAACGTGTGTACTTACATTGATATAAAAATGTTTGGATGCTTTTCCGATATTGTGTTGTTATGGTTGCTATAAACATGTCATAATCATGATGTTATGATGCAATGGTAATAATTTCAATTCTGTTTTATTGGTATTATGAAGATTAGCATTTTTGGTATAAAATAGTCATTATTGGTAATTATATTATTACAATTGGTTATTATGAGCATCATGATTATTCACAATGGATCATCATTATTGTCGGTGTCATTATCATCAGAATTACAATTATTGGCATTCCTATTTTAATAAAAATTATCGATACAGTTTATTTCTCTTCTTTATCACCATTATTCTCGTAATTATTAGTAGCATTATCCCAAAGGTAACAGCAGCTGTGGTAATTGAGGTAATGATGGTAGAGGCAGCACCGGTTACAGAATCATCATCATTAGAAAGCCCTGAGTCAGTGCATCTAAATGAACGTTCTAGTTAACGACCCCATCAGCTCACCCCTACTACCCACTACCCTCCACCCCCCCCCTATAACCCCGGTCCTCATCCCCACCACACTAGCCTCCCACCCCCAAGTCCTACTACCACTTACCTCTACCCCCCCTCCCTTATCACTACCCCTATGATCCTTGTCTCTTCTTCTTCTTCCTCCTCCTCCTCTCCTCCTCCTCCTCCTCCTCCTCCTCCTCCTCCTCCCTCCTCTCCTCCTCCACTACCTCTCCCCTAGACCTAGACCCCCCCCCCCTACCATCATTATATGCCTCTCAAAAACCACCACCCCCCCCAACCCCCCCACCCCCAATCGTTATTACCACAGCACCCACCCCCACTCTACCCCATCGCCTCGATTCATAACCCTCATCTTCGTTACCTCCTCCCCCCCCCACCCCGACCACCCCCACTTCTATATCCATCAGCTACAGCTTGCCTTACCCTCGCACCCTCCTCAGCCCCCACCTCCACAACCTCCTTACCCCTCACCCCCATATTATCTACCTCTACCCCCTCCCTCCCAACTCCCACCACCACAAACTGCCCCACCCTCACCACAACCTCCCTCCATCCTCCCCACCACGTCGACTGCCCACACCTCTGCTCCATCCCACCACCATCATCCACTACCTCTACCACCCTCCAATTCACCACCACCTGCACCAACACCCCCCTCCCACCCCTACCGACACCTCCCTCCACCCACACCACAACGACTGCCTCTCCCACTCCCACCCAACACCCACTCCCCCCCCTCTTTCCACCACCAACACCCCTCCCACCACCAGCACCCCTCCCCCCTTCCACCACCAACACCCCTCCCACTCCCCCCCCTCTTTCCACCACCAACACCCCTCCACACCAGCACCCCCTCCCCCTTCCACCACCAGCACCCCCTCCCCCTTCCACCACCAGCACCCCCTCCCCCTTCCACCACCGCAGCACCCCTCCCCCTTCCACCACCAGACCCTCCCCCTTCCACCACCAGCACCCCCTCCCCTTCCACCACCAGCACCCCTCCCCCTTCCACCACCAGCACCCCCCCCTCCCACGCCCGCCTCCAACACCCCTCCCACCACCTACGCCCCTCCCCCTTCCACCACCAACGCCCCCCCACTCCCCCCCCCCTCTTTCCACCCCCTTCCACGCCCGCCTCCAACACCCCTCTCACCACCAACACCCCTCCCCCTTCCACCACCAACACCCCCTACCACTCCCCCCCCCCCTCTTTCCACCCCCTCCCCTTCCACCCATCACCTCCCTCT
>NW_020870092.1:532731-572731 GCF_003789085.1 Penaeus vannamei | reverse complement strand
AACCCGATTTCGTACTAGAGCCTAAACCCCGAAATCATGTAAATCAATCCCATAAAAGAGACGAAATCTGTTTCGAACCGCCGGAGCACGCGGTGACCGGGATGCGTGACACGTGGCAACAGCGCCGTGCCGTGTGTCGTCTGCGCTGCCTCCTTGGCGATTCAGTCAGCGTGTGGAAGGTGAGGAGGAAGGTGTTTCCCCGGGCATTCTGGCTCCGTCTCGCCTTTCTTTTTTTTCTCTCTCTTTGATCTTTTGAGAAAAATATTTGATCCGACAAGTCCCCCGCCTTTAGGCTCGGTTCCATCCTGAAAAATTCGTGTTTGTAAGCCATTAGTCCCATTTCTGATCGGGGTTTTCACCTCCCGATGGTGTGTCTTTTCTCTTTTTTTATATTTATTTTCTCTTTTTTTTTGCGTACATCAGCCGCACCTCCCCCCTACCCCACGTAAAGCCAAAGTGTTTTAAATGACCGTTTGGTGTTTTCTCTTCTCCCCGACAGACCCACCAGCAATTCTTCACACTGGAGCGACGTGACCCAAGCGGGTTTTTCTAGGACGGACCCATTGGCTGCAGTACAGTGAGTAAATGGGGTTTGTCCCTTGCCTGCCACGTCTGCTGCTGGGGCTAGCGTGGCTCTGCCCCCTCCTCCTCCTCCTTCTCTCCGCTCCTCCTCCTCCCCCTTTCATCTCTCATTCCTCTTTCTTTTGTTCTTCCCGTATACGCTTCTTCGGCGTTTCGTTTCTTTCGTTCATTTGTGATGTGTACCCCCTTTCTCTCCTCTTTTCTTCTCTTCTTACCTCTTTCATTCCCGGTGACCCCTTTCACCTTTTCATTCTTCCCCCGACGATGTCTTTTTGTCCTTGTTTTGGAGAGTTATTTGTTACGAAATCTTCAGGGGTTATTTCTCCTCCTAGCTTCTTCGTTTACATTCGTCTGGGATTTTAAAAGCGTAGGCCTAGGATGTAGAATGTGCCTGTCTCCACGAAAACTCAAGGTCAGAACGCCGTTTGACAAGAAAAGGAGGAAGAGAAGAAGAAAGGAGGGAGTAGTAGTAGGAGGAAGAGGAGAATGAGATTGGAAAATGCGTTTTGTCTTTTCGCTCTCGCTCTGTCGCTCTCGCATTACCGATGTAGATTGACGGTGGTAAATCGTCTGGAGGATTACCGACGGGATTTTCGGGAAGGTGGAAATAGACGGCGAGTGTAAAAGGGGAGGGAGCTGGCAGCCGGTTCTTGCTGCGTCGCCGTCGGTGTGTTGCTAGGTAGGCCTACCCGTCCCCCACCCCCCATCCCCCTCCTCGCCTGCCAGTGGGGGAATTAAAAGGAGCCATATGTACGCAGATTAATGCCCCGTTTTGTCGCCCAGGTGCCCCGTTGGCATGGCATATGGCGAGGATGGTTGGAGGCATGGCTGAGAGTGAAATAATACCAAGTTGTGAATTGTATTGATAGATATTTTGGGGGAAAGCCTTTTTGGCATTTCTTGACAGATAGGTCTCTCTCTCTCTCTCTCTCTCTCTCTCTCTCTCTCTCTCTCTCTCTCTCTCTCTCTCTCTCTCTCTCTTCTCTCTCTCTCTCTCTCTCTCTCTCTTCTCTCTCTCTCTCTCTCTCTCTCTCTCTCTCTCTCTCTCTCTCTCTCTCTCTCTTCCCCTCTCCTTAATATGCATTTTAGTGGGGATTTTAAGGATTGGTGCAGTGGAACAGGTGTTTTATGCATTTTATTCCTTTTACATGACTTTTAAATACTTTTAAATTATATAGTTTGAATTTTGGATAATTAACTAATTTTACATATTTGATGATCAATGAAATGGCACATGTAAGATTAGTTAACCTTTTAAGTATTGTGATTGTTTTTATATTTGGCAAGATGTTTACTTGATTTATTTTCGTGTTTTTGCAAAGTTAGTTTGGTAATATCTATTTGATCTTACTGTAATTTGTAGTTTTAGGGATATTATAATTTTAGCTGGCACTTTCATGACAGGTGGAACAAGATATCAGATTTTTATTCTGTAATACAGCCACCATATTTACATGGTCTTTAACCAGTCCTTTGCTTTTCTATCAGCTGATATTCACATGTATAATCTTTAATATCAGTTACTGGTTTCAGCTTCCTTAAATCTCTGAACTAGTAAGAAAAAGAAAAAGATAAAGGATTAAAAAAGCAACCCAGCAAGTATTGTCTTGACTTGGAGAGAAGCACGTAGTTGTGTAACAAGGAACAGGTCTATCAGGTCTAGTTCTCATACATGACCTGCTACAGTAGAACCCTGTCACTTTTGCCACTTGCTCATTTTTGAAAGGATATGAATGATAGTGGACCATTGCTTTCTTTTTCTCTCTGCCCTTATTGAATAGTATTATGGTTACCTTTGTGTTGCTGTTACCTGTGTTGCCATTGATGTTGCTGTTACCTGTTGCTATTAGTATTGACTACCAGACCCGAAGATGGAATTGAGATGATTCCGTAACTCTCACATTCTTCAATAAATCTAGTTTGTGCATTGTGGGTTTTTCTACCATAGTATCAACACGGTAGTGTGTTTTTCTATTCATACTAATAGTTACTAAAATTTATAACTTCTACCAACACTGTTACCTTTACCATCAACATAGTACAACTGATAGCTTTGCTATTACGTCATTGGCAGTTATCCCTATTTCCACCACTATATATATTGATTACTATAACCTTTGCCATTACTATGTTTTACTGTTGCCACTGTTCCTGTTGAAAGCTTCCCTTATTGTTGTCACTATTTCTATCAATTGCTCCTCTCCTCTCCTGTTGCTTCTGTAGCTGTCAGGGCTTCCTTTCCTCTCCTCTCCTGCTGCCTCTGTTGCTGTCAGGGCTTCCTTTCCTCTCCTCTCCTGCTGCCTCTGTTGCTGTCAGGGCTTCCTTTCCTCTCCTCTCCTGCTGCCTCTGTTGCTGTCAGGGCTTCCTGTCCTCTCCTCTCTTGTTGCCTCTGTTGCTGTCACGGCTTCCTTTCCTCTCCTCTCCTGCTGCCTCTGTTGCTGTCAGGGCTTCCTGTCCTCTCCTCTCTTGTTGCCTCTGTTGCTGTTACGGCTTCCTTTCCTCTCCTCTCCTCTTGCCTCTGTTGCTGTCAGGCTTCCTTTCTCTCTCCTGCTGCCTCTGTTGCTGTCAGGGCTTCCTTTCCTCTCCTCTCCTGCTGCCTGTGTTGCTGTCAGGGCTTCCTTTCCTCTCCTCTCCTGTTGCTGTCAGGGCTTCCTTTCCTCTCCTCTCCTGTTTGTCAGGGCTTCCTTTCCTCTCTCTTCCTGTTGCTGTCAGGGCTTCCTTTCCTCTCCTCTCCTGTTGCCTCTGTTGCTGTCAGGGCTTCCTTTCCTCTCCTCTCCTGTTGCCTCTGTTGCTGTCAGGCTTCCTTCCTCTCCTCCTGTTGCCTCTGTTGCTGTCAGGCTTCCTTTCTCTCCTCTCCTGTTGCCTCTGTTGCTGTCAGGGCTTCCTTTCCTCTCTCTCCTGTTGCCTCTGTTGCTGTCAGGGCTTCCTTTCCTCTCCTCTCTGTTCCTCTGTTGTTCCATTGCTCCTTTCCTCTCCTTTCCTGTTGCCTCTGTTTGCTGCCGTTGCTCCCTTTCCTCTCCTCTCCTGTTGCCTCTGTTGCTGTCAGGGCTTCCTTTCCTCTCCTCTCCTGTTGCCTCTGTTGCTGCCGTTGCTCTTTCCTCTCCTCTCCTGTTGCCTCTGTTGCTGTCAGGGCTTCCTTTCCTCTCCTCTCCTGTTGCCTCTGTTGTTGCCATTGCTTCCTTTCCTCTCCTCTCCTGTTGCCTCTGTTGTTGCCATTGCTTCCTTTCCTCTCCTCTCCTGCTGCCTCTGTTGCTGTCAGGGCTTCCTTTCCTCTCCTCTCCTGCTGCCTCTGTTGCTGTCAAGGCTTCCTTTCCTCTCCTCTCCTGTTGCCTCTGTTGCTGTCAGGGCTTCCTTTCCTCTCCTCTCCTGTTGCCTCTGTTGCTGTCAGGGCTTCCTTTCCTCTCCTCTCCTGTTGCTCTGTTGCTGTCAGGGCTTCCTTTCCTCTCCTCTCCTGTTGCCTCTGTTGCTGTCAGGGCTTCCTTTCCTCTCCTCTCCTGTTGCCTCTGTTGTTGCCATTGCTTCCTTTCCTCCCCTCTCCTGTTGCCTCTGTTGCTGTCAGGGCTTCCTTTCCTCCCCTCTCCTGTTGCCTCTGTTGCTGTCAGGGCTTCCTTTCCTCCCCTCTCCTGTTGCCTCTGTTGCTGTCAGGGCTTCCTTTCCTCCCCTCTCCTGTTGCCTCTGTTGCTGCCGTTGCTCTCTCCTCTCCTGTTGCCTCTGTTGCTGTCAGGGCTTCCTTTCCTCTCCTCTCCTGTTGCCTCTGTTGTTGCCGTTGCTCCCTTTCCTCTCCTCTCCTGCTGCCTCTGTTGCTGTCAGGGCTTCCTTTCCTCTCCTCTGTTGCTGTCAGGGCTTCCTTTCCTCTCCTCTCCTGTTGCC
Organism: Penaeus vannamei; assembly: GCF_003789085.1. Classification (NCBI taxonomy): domain Eukaryota; kingdom Metazoa; phylum Arthropoda; class Malacostraca; order Decapoda; family Penaeidae; genus Penaeus; species Penaeus vannamei. Next base: position 568,279 of record NW_020870092.1, on the reverse strand, counting down.
TCTGTTGCTGTCAGGCTTCCTTTCTCCTCTCCTCTCCTGTTGCCTCTGTTGCTGTCAGGGCTTCCTTTCCTCTCCTCTCCTCTCCTGTTGCCTCTGTTGCTGTCAGGGCTTCCTTTCCTCTCCTCTCCTCTCCTGTTGCCTCTGTTGCCAGGGCTTCCTTTCTCTTCCCTCTCCTCTGTTGCCTCTGTTGCTGTCAGGGCTTCCTTTCCTCTCCTCTCCTGTTGCCTCTGTTGCTGTCAGGGCTTCCTTTCCTCTCCTCTCCTGTTGCCTCTGTTGCTGTCAGGGCTTCCTTTCCTCTCCTCTCCTGTTGCTGTCAGGGCTTCCTTTCCTCTCCTCTCTGTTGCTGTCAGGCTTCCTTTCCTCTCCTTCCTGTTGCTGTCAGGGCTTCCTTCCTCTCCTCTCCTGTTGCTGTCAGGGCTTCCTTTCCTCTCCTCTCCTGTTGCTGTCAGGGCTTCCTTTCCTCTCCTCTCCTGTTGCTGTCAGGCTTCCTTTCCTCTCCTCTCCTGTTGCTGTCAGGGCTTCCTTTCCTCTCCTCTCCTGTTTGCTGTCAGGGCTTCCTTTCCTCTCTCTCCTTGTTGCTGTCAGGGCTTCCTTTCCTCTCCTCTCCTGTTGCTGTCAGGGCTTCCTTCTCTCCTCTCTGTTGCTGTCAGGGCTTCCTTTCCTCTCCTCTCTGTTCTGTCAGGGCTTCCTTTCCTCTCTCTCCGTTGCTGTCAGGGCTTCCTTTCCTCTCCTCTCCTGTTGCTGTCAGGGCTTCCTTTCCTCTCCTCTCCTGTTGCTGTCAGGGCTTCCTTTCCTCCCTCTCCTGTTGCTGTCAGGGCTTCCTTTCCTCTCCTCTCCTGTTGCTGTCAGGGCTTCCTTTCCTCTCCTCTCCTGTTGCTGTCAGGGCTTCCTTTCCTCTCCTCTCCTGTTGCTGTCAGGGCTTCCTTTCTCTCCTCTCCTGTTGCTGTCAGGGCTTCCTTTCCTCTCCTCTCCTGTTGCTGTCAGGGCTTCCTTTCCTCTCCTCTCCTGTTGCTGTCAGGGCTTCCTTTCCTCTCCTCTCCTGTTGCTGTCAGGGCTTCCTTTCCTCTCCTCTCCTGTTGCTGTCAGGGCTTCCTTTCCTCTCCTCTCCTGTTGCTGTCAGGGCTTCCTTTCCTCTCCTCTCCTGTTGCTGTCAGGGCTTCCTTTCCTCTCCTCTCCTGTTGCTGTCAGGGCTTCCTTTCCTCTCCTCTCCTGTTGCTGTCAGGGCTTCCTTTCCTCTCCTCTCCTGTTGCTGTCAGGGCTTCCTTTCCTCTCCTCTCCTGTTGCTGTCAGGGCTTCCTTTCCTCTCCTCTCCTGTTGCTGTCAGGGCTTCCTTTCCTCTCCTCTCCTTGCCTCTGTTGCTGTCAGGGCCTTTCCTCTCCTCTCCTGTTGCCTCTGTTGCTGTCAGGGCTTCCTTTCCTCTCCTCTCCTGTTGCTGTCAGGGCTTCCTTTCCTCTCCTCTCCTGTTGCTGTCAGGGCTTCCTTTCCTCTCCTCTCCTGTTGCTGTCAGGGCTTCCTTTCCTCTCCTCTCCTGTTGCTGTCAGGGCTTCCTTTCCTCTCCTCTCCTGTTGCTGTCAGGGCTTCCTTTCCTCTCCTCTCCTGTTGCTGTCAGGGCTTCCTTTCCTCTCCTCTCCTGTTGCTGTCAGGCTTCCTTTCCTCTCCTCTCCTGTTGCTGTCAGGGCTTCCTTTCCTCTCCTCTCCTGTTGCTGTCAGGGCTTCCTTTCCTCTCTCTCCTTGCCTCTGTTGCTGTCAGGGCTTCCTTTCCTCTTCCTCTCCTTTTGCCTCTTGCTGTCAGGGCTTCCTTTCCTCTCCTCTCCTGTTGCCTCTGTTGCTGTCAGGGCTTCCTTTCCTCTCCTCTCCTCCTCTGTTGCTGTCAGGGCTTCCTTTCCTCTCCTCTCCTGTTGCCTCTGTTGCTGTCAGGGCTCCCTTTCCTCTCCTCTCCTGTTGCCTCTGTTGCTGTCAGGGCTTCCTTTCCTCTCCTCTCCTGTTGCCTCTGTTGCTGCCGTTGCTCCCTTTCCTTTCCTCTCCTCCTGTTGCCGCTTCCTTTACAGCTAGATATTTTCGTAATTCTGCTATTATTACTACTTATCAGTAGTACTATAAAGCACCTTAAACAGTATCATCAGGAATAGTGGTAGCGGTTTCATTATGATTCTTATTGCAAATGGTCTTATTTCACCAGCCAAAATTTCATGGTTTTGAAGTACAAGAAAATTTTACATCTGCGTTCTCTTCCTCTTTGAGGTCGTTATTGTTTTAATAATACCCTCATGTCATCTTTACTTGATTATCTTTTATCTCTGTGGCTGTTATAGCTTTCTTCTTCTATTCCAGCCAATGCCTTTTCTTTCAATCTTTCTTTTTGCCTTGTATTCTCATTTTTTCTTTTCACACGTCCTTGCCGCCCACATTTTATGCCAATGTTAGATTAGTCTTATTTTTTGTATTTTTGGTTTTTAACTTGTTTACATGCATTTGTCTAATACATAGATATGCAGAATTAATCTCCTAGTCATCTATCATCCTTGTCGTCAGAGTGAAGGAGTTTATGCAAGTGTCTTGCTAATTCCTTGTTATTGTTGCAGTAAATAAAATGTTCTCTGTAATTTGTAGATATAGCTTGAGTACAGCATCTAGTTGATTCTTGGCCAGAAGTTTTTTTTTTCCCTCTTTACTAAACTTGGCAGAAATGTTTGTTCCCTCTCATCCTCTTTGCTGTAGCTTTGTTGCATTTTTGTCCCCATTATTTTTTTTGCTAAAATTACATTCTTACCAAAAAACATTGACGTTCCTGATTTCCTTTCTTTATCTAATACTTGAATGAACACAATTGCTATTCAAGGTTAGTCAGTCTTTACTGATCAGACTAATGTACAGAGATGTTATCTGTTGCTATCTGTTTGTAGTGGGCTTAACCTTGTCTCAGCAGACAGTTTGTCAGCACTAGTCATGCTGGCTTGTCAATCGCTTGGAGTCACAAAAGCATTATGTAAGGAGAAGGGGATGGAAGCTGGTTGTTGGGAGATTCTCTCTTACCCTTGAGGTATGGAGAATAATTGCCCTTGTAGAATAATTGCACTATAACATTTCTTTGAAGAGGAGAAATTGGTTTACATAACTTTCTTATCTCTTCAGTAGAACCATGTGATTACAATGCTATCACATACAACCATTCAACCTTGCAAATATTATTCCTCGTTTCATTTATTCACATTGTAATGTGCATAAATCTGTAATTTCCATTGCTAATGTTATAAATGAAAGTATTGGTAATGGATTACGATGAGCATTCACCCTTTTGAGACTAAGCCCCTATTGCTACAGCCATTCCTAAGATCCACAGATTACCCTATGAACCAAAAATATTTCTGGGGATGCCAGACCCCCATCTGACCACTGTATTTCTCTACTGGGGGCTTTGCTCTAGAATTCCTACTTATTGTTGACTTAAGTGCTGCATAATATTAGATTAATATTTATTTATGACTGATCCTCTTTGCTTGCACAGCCTATTCCAAATATCAGGAAGTGAATGTTTCCCTTTGATAATGTCATTAGATTTTTTTTAATGTATAATCAGTATTGCATGTACACAACTTTCTTGTTATCAACTTGTGAAGGAAATACCATAATGGTCTTGTTTCCTGTTCTATACATTACAGGCAAAGTTTACCCTGTACCATGACTGTGAAACTGAAACAATACCATTTGATTGGTAAAATATTTGCTTCAAAAGAATGGTATCTTTATTTATTTATGAATTGGGAGATTTTTATGTAGTTTTGTTTACTAAATGCTGGGAAATGAGATATTGAAAAAATTTATTGTGAAATGTAAAGATTACCTCTTGAGCCTCGTTTTAGTAGATTGAGAATAGCAACTTCATGGATTAATGTAGCAGTTTCATACAATGTACCAATATAATGAGTTAGGTTTAAAGCCTTTTTTTTTTCATTTGCAGTGTTACTGTAACGACTCGGCGCGGATCATGGACCCGACCCCCCTGCAGCAGACAGTGATGGAGTCCCAGGAGGTGACCTCCCCCCCAGGAGGTGGACCCCAGTGCCCCCACCCCTTCAGATCCCTCTTCAATTACCAATGCCGACCAGGCTTATGAACCACTGAGTTACGATGAGGTATGCAAAGAGGTTTCCCATTTATGTATGTTGTGTAATTGTTGTTCATATTGTCACCATATTAGATGGTATGTATGGGAGATTGATGTGAAAATTCTATTTTTAAATCTACAGTTGTTCCCAGCACTCCCCAATGCTGCCCAGGCACCAACTCCTGTGGCAGAAGCTCCCCAGACCAACTGGAGCAAACACAGTGAAATGCGAATTGCCTCTTCTGTTATCACTCAGGTTTGTTAAGTATTTTAGCTTGTATTTTGACTTCTGTGAACTAGCACTTGTCAGTGCATTGAAAGTTGAGTAGAACTTATCATCTATTTTGTTTTGCAGGTGTTCCGTGTTCCTTTTGAAGAAAGAGCGAAGATTGATGGTAACAACCAGTTTGGAGAATCGGCCTCAACGCGTATCTGTTCTGACATTACTGGCCGTACAGGTGCTCACATTGAGATCTCCTCTGCAAAGGACCAGTCTCTGACCTTCTTGGTGACTGGCAAGAGCGATGCCGTGATGAAGGCTCGTCGACTAGTGCTAGACAAGTTCCAGACTCAGGCACGGCAGATTATTAAGATCCCGAAGGTATGTCAGGTGTATACAGATGTATTTATGTAATATGATAATTTCTAATCATCTTCAAAAGGTTGATACCTGATCATTGTTCAGAAATTTCGGAAAGTGAATTAAGAGATTGTGTACATATTGGTCCATGAAAATTTGTTTCACCTTGTTAATTTTTTTTTTTTTTTTTTTTCAGGAGCACCACCGTTTCATTCTTGGCAAGAAGGGAAAGAAACTTCAAGAGCTTGAGATCAACACTGCAACCAAGATTCAGGTGCCCAATGCAGCCGATAACTCTGACGAAATCATTGTTGTGGGAACAAAGGAGAGCGAAAAGGCTATGCACGAGATCCAGCTGATTTCAGATGAACAGGCAAGTGCTGTAATGCATTGTAGTAAAAGCAGTTGGTTGATTTTAGGTAACTTTGTTGATATAGCTATGATTGTGCTAAATACATGAAAATACCTTTTTGGTGATAATAAGATTTCCTTTCAGAGCAAGCAAGCTTATGAGAAGCTGGAAATTCCCAAGCAGTACCACCCATTCATCTGTGGTGCTAACAACGAGAAGATCAACACCATGATGACAGAACACAATGTGCGAATCAATGTTCCTCCTCCCAGTGTCATGAAGAACGAGATGACCATTGCTGGGGAGAAGGAAGGTGTCTTGAAGTGCAAAGACATTATCCAGAAGTACTTCAAGGAAATGGTATGCTATTAGTTTGTCATCTATCTTAGCTTTTTTTCAATCCTCAGAATGCAAACAATAATTTTATTTAATTCTTTAGTAATTTTGATAGGGAATGTTGACCCAGCTAAGCATGCAAAAGATAAACTAACAAGTTTCTACTTTTCAAACAGGAGCGTAAATGCCAGACTGTGTCAGTAGAAGTACGCAAGTCTCAGCATAAGTACGTCATTGGCCCGCGTGGGTCTAACATCGCTGACATTTTGCACCAGACAAATGTTTCTGTAGAAATGCCCACTACAGATTCCACCTCCGAGACAATCACACTGAGAGGACCTCAGGACAAACTTGGTCAAGGTATAGCACTTTGATTAAACAAGATTTTTCATCTAAATGAATAAAGATTTTGTTGAATATGCAAACTATTTTATTTGTGCAGTTTAGTGAAAGTAGAGATGATTATAAGGAGTTGAATGGTAAAAGAGACTTAAGTGAATTGCTTCCATTTTTCTCTAGCCTTGACACTGGTGTATGCCAAGGCTAACAGTGTAGTGCAAGCTGATGTGGAGGCCCCAACCTGGCTCCATAAATTCATCATTGGACGCAAGGGAGCCAACATCCGCCAGATCACTCAGGATCTCCCGAAGGTAAAAAGGAAGATTTAGACCAAGAATCTATCTGAAGTGCTTATTTTCTAATTAAGTGATGGGAAATAAAGGCTTTGATTAGATAGTGGATGTGATGAAATATTGGAGAAGTTTGCTCTCATCCTAAGCTAATGTGGGAAATTTTGCCCGTCTCTCCAGGTGCATGTGGAGTTTACTGATAAGCAGGGTGGCATCAAGCTGGAAGGACCACCAGAAGAGGTTGAAGAAGCCAGAGAGAAGCTGGAAGCTATGATTGCCGACTTGAAGAGCAAGCTTTGCTACGACCAACTAGTTGTTGATCCTAAGTAAGTATTTTTTTTTATTAATATTTTTTAGGATGCAGGTGGAATTCAAAATTTGCATTTGACTAGATTGTGTTTGGTAAAGTTATAGTTTGTCCATTTTATTTGACAAGGAAGAAATACAGAAATATGAACAAGGTAGTTTGAATTGCGGGCGTCTATCTGGTTTATTCGGAGCTAGCTTGCTTTGTAGGCAAATATGAATGGTCTAGTCTAATGTCTTAATACATTTTTAGATTCTACAAGCATATCATCGGCAAGAATGGATCGAACATCAACCGTATTCGCAATGAGACTGGTGTCCTCATTAATATTTCGGAGGCTGATGGCAGCAATCTCATCCGCCTAGAGGGCAGTCCAGATGGTGTTGCACGAGCAAAGACTGTGAGTACTTGTATGCTTTGAACAAAAATCTAGGTTTTTGGTCATCCAAAGGAAGTTGACATATGGTGATCCTGTAATTCAGATAAACTAGGCTGAAATGTTTGTGGGATATGATCCAGAATATAATTTTCATCTCAAAGGAACTGGAGGAACTTGTTACGAAAATGGAAAATGAGAAGGAGAGAGAGATCATCATCGAGCAGCGTTTCCATCGCAACATTATTGGCACCAAGGGAGATAAGATCAAGGAAATTAGGGATAAATTTAATCAAGTGCAGATCTCTTTCCCTGATGCTGGTAGGTACCATTTAAGATCTTCATTGAATTTTGAAATATTTTATTTATTGAATTAGAAATTGATAGTGGAATATTTAGGTATATATAGAAAATATAATTACTATGTACACACTACTAATAAAGTGCATCTTTGCCATCAGGCGAGCAATCAGACATTGTCAAGATTCGAGGGCCTAAGGAGTGTCGACCAGTGTTACAATTTCTTGAAGCGCATGCTGCGTGAACTCCTTGAATCCAACTATCAAGTGAAAGTGTCTATTTTCCGTCAGTTCCACAAGTTTGTCATTGGCAAGGCTGGTTCAAATATTAACAAGGTGAATATGCAAGTGTCACTTGCTTTGTTAAATAAGATGAAAGGATGGGTATGGACACGTTTACTTAAAGCTAATCTCTCCATTACCTTTCCTTTTTTACGGTTTGAATAGCATAGATTTCTAGGGAAGTTACTCTCATCAGGTTCATTTTATAGAAGTATTGTAGCAAGTTTAATGTCACTTGAATTTGAACTTTTAAGTTATTAATATTTTTTTACTAAATCTGCCTCTAATTCATAGATCAGGGAGGAAACTGGCACTCGCATTGACCTGCCATCAGAAGGCCAGAACAGCGATGAGATTATCATCACTGGGAAGAAGGAGAATTGTGAGAAGGCCCGAGAACGCATCCAGAAGATCCAGGATGAGCTGGTGAGGACTAGTATTATTGACGTTTTTGGTTTTGGCTTTGAGAAAATTTCTAGATTTTTAAAAATGATTGGAGACATTTCCTTTTCAATTTTTTTTTTTTTTTTTTTTTTAATTTCTCCATGAAATTGTTTGCTATATTTTTCGTTAAATTAAATATTTTATTCCCTTCCCTATTCAGGCAAGTATTGTGGAGCTGGATATCATCATCCCTGCAAAGTTCCACAACTCCATGATTGGTGCCGGAGGAAAGCTGATCCAGAGCATCAGCGAGGAGTGTGGGGCGTTGCCATCAAGTTCCCTCCTCCAGAGTCCCGCTCTGACAAGGTATGACTTTTAATTCACTTTTAGGGATTGATTAGGGGAACACTCTTTGAAGTTAAAAAATGTGTAGTGCTTGATACTACAAATTCAATGAAAGGATTAAATAAATTACTGCTACATTTTTCTTGATGACTGTGATGCTTTCAGGTGACAATTCGTGGTCCAAGGAGGAGGTGCACAAGGCTAAGCAGATGCTGGTTGAACTGAGTAATGAGAAGCAGTTGGCTAGCTTCACTGCAGAGGTAGGACAATGCAGGCATAAGTGCTGAGCATTTTCTGTTTTTTTGAAGTTGTTAAATGAGTTAAAATTGGGGTTTTGCAAAGATCGAACACTTAAAATTGGTTGTGCTTTAACCACTAGCTGCCAGGTGGCATATATGTACATGGAATAGCTGTTGTGGACCGAAAAACGGATTGCATTGTATCGTGACCATTCCCGGGCCATTAGCTTGTTAGCCGGAGTTTGTTTTTCTCTGATAGTAGCGGCTTCATTTATATGGTAAAGATTTTAGGCAAAAGCACCTATAGTGAAGGTAAACCTTCAAAATTATATTTTTATAAGTTAAGCAAAATAAAAAGCTTTCAGGTGCCAAGTGTTGCTCACAAACTGCCGAAGGAGCCAGATGCAAACAGGAAACTGCTGATGCGTGCCAAGTCCCGTTATTGCGTCCATTTGCTAAATTTTCTCACCCGGCGGCATTGGGTTAATAAGCAGGTCTTCCCGGCCAGTTTCAATATTTGTACTTTTTTGACTCCCCAGGTCCGTGCCAAGCCTCAACACCATCGCTTCCTTATTGGACGCAATGGAGCTAACATCCGCAAGATCCGTGATGCCACAGGAGCACGCATCATCTTCCCGACTGATAAGGATGAGGATAAGGAGCTGATTACCATCATTGGCAAGAAGGTGAGTAGTTTTATTAAGATTCTTTGCAGTAAGTTATAACAGGGCTTCTGTTAGTGTTTGACAAAAAAACAACAAAAAAACAACTAAGCTTGTAGGTTGAGAATAGCATTATTCTCAATACCTTATCCTGATATCCCATGGACTAATTTCTTATGATTAGCATATCAGTAAATTGAAACAAAAGTAGATTTCTGCTGCAGAAGAGGTAGTAAGAGGAGGATACTTAGCTCAAACCATATCCCTTAATATTTCATAGGAAGCCATCGCAAAGGCTAAAGAACAGCTGGAGATAACTATCAAGGAGTTGGATCTTATTGTCGAAGACACCATGACTGTTGACCCAAAACACCACAGACATTTTGTGGCACGCAGGGGAGAAGTCCTTAGGCAGATCGCTGACCAGTATGGTGGGGTCACCGTCTCCTTCCCACGATCAGGCGTGCAGAGTGATAAGGTATGTAGAAATGGGTTTTGGAAGATGAATAGTTAGTATTTTAAGCAACTGATATTAGTGGTTAATGTATTATCCATTTCATAGGGGGAGAAATTAAGCATGGGTTGTATAGAATAATAAAAATGGCAATTTTATCATTGCAGGTTACTCTCAAGGGAGCTAAGGAATGTGTAGAGGGAGCCAAGAACCGTATTACCGAGATCGTGAATGACCTGGACCAGATGGTGCAGATGGAAGTGACCATCCCGCAGAAGTTCCACCGCACTGTCATGGGTGCTAGGGGCAGCAAAGTGCAAGCCATAACCACTGAGTTTGATGTACAGATTAAGTTCCCTGAGAAGGATAGTGGAAACAATGCCAATGTTGAAGAAGGCCACGGACAGGTGAATGGAGAGGTGAATGGTGATGGGGAAGTAGCCATCAGGCCACAAGACATTGTGCGTGTCATGGCAAGAGAAGGACTGTGAGAAGGCACGTGATGCTCTGCTGAGTCTTGTGCCAGTCACTGTGGAGGAGAACGTACCCTTCAGGCACCATCGCTTCATCATTGGTCAGAAGGGAGAGAATGTTCGCAACATGATGACTGAGTTTGATGTCAACATCCAGGTTCCACCAGCTCAGGACCAGAGTGACATCATCAGGATCACTGGCCCTCCAGCCAACACTGAGCGAGCTAGCGCAGCCCTCAGACTGAAGGTTCAGCAGCTGGAGGAGGAGGAGAGGGACCGCCAGGCCCGCCCTTCAGCCTGCGTGTGGAGGTTGACCCAGAATACCATCCCAAGATCATCGGCAAACGTGGAGTGGTCATCACCAAGATCCGCGAGAAGCATGATGTGAACATCCAGTTTCCACCGAGAGGTGATCCTGAGGAGAACTTCATCACCATCACTGGGTATGAGGCCAATGTGAATGAGGCCAAGAATGCCATCTTGGCCATCACAGGGGAGCTGGACAAAATGGTTAAGGAGACGGTTGAGATTGACAGCCGTGTTCACTCCCGTCTCATTGGCAGCCGTGGGAAAGCCATCAAGAAGGTCATGGAGGAATACAAGGTAAGATTGATTTCCTATTAGATCAGGAACATGAATAGATTATGATACATGTTAGTCATTATATGTAGAACTAATAGCTTTTGAAGTCAAAAGTTGCCTGTGAAGTCCAGTAATTGGAAATTTTCCCTGTTCTCTTAGGTGGAGATTAAGTTCCCACGTGGGGATGACGATCCAACACTGTCACCATCATTGGAGCCCAGGACAATGTGGATGAATGCAAGGACCACCTTCTTAACCTCATGGAAGAGTACATGCAGGACATTGTCGAAGAGGAGGATATGGAGGCCTACATGAACCCTAAACCTTTCCAGGCTTTGTTGGATCCTGGGCTCGGAAGCCAGGGACAGGGAGGGTCCAGTGGGCAGGGTGGACAAAAGAAGGAAGAGGTGAGTGTGGTTGCAGGTTTCTGTAGGTTATTTTTTTTTTTTTTTAGGTTTGTAAGTGCTTATGTCGTGTATTCATATACATGGATATTTGCACCCAGATTGATAAATATAAATATCTTTTATTGTTTTATGATGTATAATTTTGTTTGAATCTTTATGCCACTTCATTATGTACGTTACTAGTAAGCATACCAATTCATGGTGTTTCTTTTTCAGGCTGGCTTCGTGGTGAGTGGAGCTCCATGGGCACAGGAAGCTCCAAATATGGACTCGGCTGTTGACTTCCCCTCCATGGGAGCCATGTCTTCAGCTCAGAGCACCCCAACCACCTGGGGTCCTCGGCGCTAAACTCTTCTACCTTGGTGTCTACTGAAAACCTCTGCTTTAATTTTTTTTTCTTATTTTTTTTAGTTTAGTACATATAAATTATTTAAATATTCCACTAAAGACCATGTTAAAATGACTATGCATAGAATTTTTGGACTTACCATTGTTGTTAGATTATGACTATGTGCTTGATTATAAAGTGGCACATTTGATTGTTTTAGGAATTGTTATATAATTTTGATACTTTATTAGATTCGATGTCTTCATTTCTCATTATTGAAAGGTCTTTTTATACATTTTTCTTGTAATAACTTTTTTTTCTTTATTTTTGCGGTGTAGGGACAAAGAGCGAAAGTTGGTCGCTTGTACACTGGACAGATTGATTGGGGGATCATCCCTGTCTAGTTATTTTTTTTCTATACTTGATGCTGTGTGGTGTTTTTTCTTTGGGGTATTTTTTAAGTTAAGAAGAAAAATATGGTATACCCTTATTTCACATTGAGTAAAAGGGGACACTAACAACACAATTAAGTATAATTAAAAAAAAAAAAAAAATGTAAAAAAAAATAAAAAACATCAGTAAGAACACTCACTGGATCTCTGCCTGTCACCATCACTAGAAGAAGGTTGAGAAGAGCCTTCCTCAAGAGAGATTCCAGCAACAACCATCACTTAAGTGGATCTTCCTCACTGTCTTGCTGCACGTTGACGACCCTTTAACCTGACCCTGGCCAACGCTAATTGGAAATATTCGCCTGAGACGAGTCATTCTGCCAGTCTTCCCAATGTACACCAGAAGCGACCCCTAGATGAAAGGTGTCCCATTCTCTCTTTATGGAACACTTGTATATGCTATGCTCATCGCCTTTTGACCTGTACTGTTATAATCATATGTTGCCTCATCTCGACAAACCTCTCACCTTTGATGGCACACCTTTGACCAAGGGGTTGTCAGGGGCTATTTAAATGAAATAAATATGAAAATGCTAAAAAAAAATCTTGAAATAATATTTGTTATAATTTTGTTACTTTGAAAGGTATTACAGTTGTTACTATACTATATATTTTGTGTATTTCAAGACAGAGGTGAGGTTACATGAGTTATGTGGCACCTTTTGGTCTTCTTGACCTTCAAATGCAAGTGCTGCTATCTGTGGTTTTCACTTAATAAACATATATTGGTACAAATATTGTTATTTTTTCCAGTTGAAATATTTTGTATGAAAAACCTAATAATCACTGCACACTACAATATATTTTACAGAACACACCCCAAATACTTTACAATTCTACACTAAATCCTGTACATATACATATACATACATGTAGACCTACTGAGCTTAAGGCATTGTAATTGCCTTTATGCTGTAGCAAGTTAATGGCTGCATAAAACATTGCAAATTATGAGTTGCCTAAGTTCAGGAACCTCTTGGATTTTTTTTCCCCATAATTATAATCCTAAGATTGTTTTCAGAAGGGTAGTGGTTAAAATTATATTGTTTTAAGCAATTTGTGTGAAAAGAGCACACAATGTTCTATTGTTTCTGATAGTTAAGTATGGTTGTTCTATATAAATTGAATTTCGACTATTTTTATAGTAAAGGAAAATGATGGAAGGTTGAATTTGTTAATAATGTAAAATATAAATGCGCAAAGTTCTCCTGCTCAAGGCATTACTGATTTATGGAGTGTATAGAGTGCAGTTAACCAAATTCAAGTATCCCTTGCAGCATTCACTTTATGTAATGGTCAAAACGGCAACTTAATATAGCACATACTTCTGGAACTAATTGTATTATATTGCTGCCTTTTATTTTTATTTTTTTCTTTCCTTTCAATTACTTATTTTTTAAAAGAAAGGTGTCCTTATACAATCACTACAGTTGTTTAAGGGATGGTTATTGTTAATTGACAAAAATTATCTTGGATGTAATAACATCAGTTTCTTGCATTAATCCAAATCCATTGGTTTTGTCAGAAAAAAATGATCTAGGGATTATGCTATTCTGTTTACAGTATAAAAAAAATTGTAAGTTTTTTGTACTTTCACAAACCATTTCATGGCAATGCTGGTCATCACACTGAAAATATTGATTCATTGAAAAACTTTGCATTCTTAGATTTTCACCACTAATTCAAAAAAGCCATTATTATCAGTATTCACTCTCATTAGATAATTGTCACTTCTGTATTGCTGGCCTTTTTATTATAATGATCCGTTGTCATTTTGTATATAATAAAGGCACCATCACATTTAAAATTGTATTTTTGATACAAAGTAGACCATAACTACATTATCTTAGTCCAAAGATGAAGGTATCAATTTCTGCTTTCATTAAAGACTATTGTCAAAACACGTCCAAGCCTGTTTGGTGGGCATGCCTGAATGGAGACGTCAGGTGTGTCGAATCAATTGTTTAGCTAGTACCTTGCCTGCTGCTGGTTCACTTCTCAGATGTACTTATCAGGCCTGCTCTAAGACATACCAGGCTACCATCACTGCCTTCATAAATGATAAAAATATCAAATACTATCATCAAAAGGACTACTGAAATATTACCTTCACTACTGATTATTATAGCCGCCTTGTAGGTATTTAATGTGTGCACAAGTTAAAGGATATTGGCAAACATTATTGCATGAACTACATTTTCATTGGCAAGTGTTTAATTAAATTTGTTTTTACGTTTCAGTGGGAATAAAACCAATGTTTATATCAAACAGGAGGAGGAAAGTGTTTTCCTCCTAGTTCTTTACATACTCCTAGGTTTCAGTTTCTAGTTGAATTTGTAAATGACAAACAGTAAATAAACTGTTTAAGGGCAAAGAGAACAAGCATTGGTAATTTTAGTTTAATCAAGATTCCATTATACAAAACACATCTCTTAACTGTTTACAAAGAAAATTAATCTTTAAAAATCCTTAAAAGAGTGCTAGTCAGCATAAAAATAACAGTTCACTTCACTTTATTGTCACTCTTTGTCTTACAGAAGAACGGGTGACTTTCTGGCTATATAAAAACAATTATACATAAGGACTATAATTTGACAATTCAAATAATTCATGCTAATTATTCCTTATCCCTGTTTCCAAAGTTTCAAGTAGGAATTTGAGAGTACCATTCACTAGGTATAAATATAATAATAGTAACATTCTTCAGCACCGTATGTCCCTTGTAGCTTACTGGTTGAATTATACATTGCTATGATTTTCAGTACAACATGCTTCAGTACCTCTGGTGTGTAAATTCAGCTGCTTAAAAGCTTCCAGAAATATGTATGAAGGAGATTGTTGCTTTTGTCATATTACAAAACATTTCAAGTCCGACAAGAAAATGTTATTAAGCATTTCTAAGTGAAAGTATGACATAAATTTTGAACATATTTACTATGGAGAAGCAGTATACCAAGGTCATCAAACATATACCTAAACTCATCAGCAATAAAGGAAAGGAAAGGGTCACTACTACTATTGCAAATGCACTTCAACTAAAATTGAAACTGGGGAGGGGGGATAGAAGAGAGATTTCCTTATGAAAGCAATACTCATAATTTAAAAGATTATGAATTGTGATGCCAAACAATTATTAATGATAAAAAAGCTATATGGTATATCCATATATACAGGATCAATAATTGAACACTTAATACTTCCACTCTAAGTACAAAACAGTCCTGTTACACTGTATATTATATTTAACTTTGCATCATTAACTATTAGTTATAAGCAAAAATAAAATTCCAATGTTTACCAGTATCTATAAACATTAAATACAGGGCCTTATGTTTGTTCTGGCAAACAAACATAATTATGTTCATGATTTATCCAGTAAGTTCCTCAACTCTTCTTCAATCTCAAACATATCCTCAAGCCTCTTCTCAAACTCCACATACTTACGCTTCTCCTTCTCAATGTCGATAAGCAGCTTTGAGGGCTTTTTCTTCTGGCCTGTCCTTTCCTCAGGCACCTGCCCATGTTTTCTCTTCCTAGATGTGGGTGGGAGGTTCTCATTCCTGGTTGTGGCCAGCTCAAATCTGATGCATCGCATGCTGCCCACCATGAGGGAGGGTATTTGAAGGCGTTCAGTTTGTCAGGCTGGTGGTATACAGTGAGGTCAGGGAGTCCAGTTAACTTGTGGGATATGCAGGCATAGATGAGCTCTGTCCAGGGCAACTGTAGAATGTGGATTTTCCAATCTAAATGATCCTCTTCTGCTTCACCATTAGGTGGCATCAAAATGGACAAGGAATTACTTATAAGCACATTCAGGTGTGACATGAGGACAATACTGCTATTTTCTTGAGTGCAGATTTTGGTTGCATACCTGTGCAATGAGTCTTTTATGGCACCAACAGTCATATAATCCGCCAACTCTAATTTGGGAAGTTTTAGGTTTCTGAGTATGGCTATTAACCTATCAGCATCAGAGTTATTCCATGACATAGGTGGTACTTGCTTTAGATGACTCAAACCAGGAGCAGGCCAATCAAGTTTCAACAGTTCTTCATCCTCAACAACACATAAAAGGTGATTCACAGCTTCATTGTACAGGTCAATATAAGCTTTAGGGGAAGGGGTGACTTCCCATCTTCTATTCTTTCATGGTTTTTGTACAAAAATGCCTCCACAACTTTCTTAGCTATAAAACCATACACAAAATTGTTCAGGTGGATAGATACCACTTGTAACCGTCCATCTTGCTGATTCCAAAGATCAAGCATGTGAGAGAGCAATTTCTGAGAAGTTTCTAGATAGTACAGATCACACTCTGCCAATTTCCAAACTGGAGAATCCAAAATGCCTTCTGTATTGTCAATGCAAGGTTCTTCATCAAACTGTATTGTTAACTTTGGCACATCAGATATACTCTTCAATATATTAAGGGCTTGACTATTTACATTTTGCTTTCTTGCTTGTGATGGTAGCAAAAATATCACAGCTGAAGTTCCTTTTATATCATCAGAGCACAAACTGTTAAGTGAGACTTCACTAACCAAACATGCATACTCCAGACCACTGTTCTTCGAAATAAAACTAAAAGAACTATTCACACACTCTTGAATATTGCTGTCATCTATTGTTCTTAACTTGGATCTAAGCCACTGCACAATGATTGGGTTTGTGTTCTCTAAAGTACAAATTAAAACCTTAAAGTACTGCTTTATCAAATTGATGGGCTGTAAGGTTCCATCAACCACCTTTTTCATTTCTTGCTGCAGAGGTAGGTGATGCCAAGCACATGCTCTAATTAGGTGATTCCTAAGAGTCATCTGCTCTATGTTCTTGGCTACTGTGGTTTCTTTACTAGACACCTGGAAGGCAGACATGTTTTCTTGCCTGCTCCTGTGATAGCCCCATCCAAACAGCTCATTTTGCTGATTTATAGGCCATTGAGAACAACTTGCTGGGAAGGTCTCTTGGCTTGCTTTCGCCTCTTAACTCTCAAACCTGACACCTCCACCTCTTGAATGAGTCTCGCATCTTTCGCATGGAAATTTTTTGTTGTAGCCGAGTAATTTTGGCTTCAAGTTCATCCTTCATTGCAGTAATAACCTCTGCACTAAGTTTCTTCACTTCACTTAGCATAACTTCTCTGCACAATGTCTGTGGCATTTCAACAATGAGCTCTGCAATTACTACTTCCCATGTTTCCTTCTCTACTTCTTGTACAGCTTTTGTGCACAAATTTCTCACAAACTCTTCCACAAACTCTTCTACATACTCAGCACACAAGACCTTGGCCACTTTCTCAAGGAGCTCCTGCATGGCTTTACGCTTCCTTTCTTCTTCTTCAAGAAGTCTTCTCCGCCTCACCTCTTCTTCGTATTGAACTCCTTGTAGCGCTCTCTCACATATGAGATGGATTTCTTCTTTTAAACACTCCGTTAAAATTTCCTTTCCAGCTATTTGAGCCACTTTGTTGATGGATTCAAGATGACATTCCTCTTTTGCTTCCTTTGTTATCTTGAAAAGCATTTCCTTTATGACACTAGATGAGGTGGTCATATAAATATCATTCATGCATGCCATTAACTCTGAAGTGGTCCACTGCTGAGTTTGTTGAACTGGAGGTTCTCTGATCTCTACTGCTGGTACTTGCTTTCCCACTTGTTGGTCTGAAGCATTGTATGCTTCTTTCTTCAAGTATCCTTGACTGTCAAAGCTATCATGAGGAACATGCGTCAACAGTGGATTTTCAGGTAGGGGACCACCCTGAATAACTTCACCCACTGAGCTAGTTCTGTTGCTCTCAACCATTTTTAATGGCCGCACTAATGGTGGTTGCTCCTCAACATGTATAGAAAACAAGCTCCTATCTAAAATCACATTCTTATCAGCTACCTTGATTCCATACACCTGCAGGTAGCTTTCAGCATCTGCTTCATTCTCAAATCCCAGGATTGTTATCACAGTTTCTAAGGGCAGTGTTTGTACTTGTTTTGGAGGAACATATGCTTTCATAAGTGTGTCCAAAGCTTTTAAACGTACCTGCCTGAAATACCTGTGCATCACACATGCTTGTAGGTATGTGGCACTTTTCATCAGCTTGAAGAACTTTACATAATTGTTGAACATTAGAGCCATTCCTACTTTTTAAGCAAATTGGACTTCCTTGGACTTTTGTACTTCTTCTCTATATTGTGAATACTGTGTAATGAAAGTCTGTCCTTCATTCAGATTTAACAACAACTCATAAGCACGAAACTCAGGCTCAGTTTCAAAATACTCCCCAATTTCTCCCAGGTCCTGGTAGAGCTCCTTCAGAGTCTGCAAGCTTTTAGTGAGATGCTCAGTATTCATCTTGGCATCAAAGAGATCAGGGGGTTCCTGGCAGAAACGGGCAGCAGCATGAATGTGGAATCTCATACACCGTTCAATAATAGCAACTGCTTTGCCATCTGTTAACTGCTGCTGCATCAAGTCATTGCGAATAGCCCTGGTTCTATTCCACAAATAATTGTACCAAACATCTGTCTCAACATCTTCATCTTCCCCACGCTCTATGATGTTACATACTAAGAAGTCCATGTCTTCAGAGAACAGGTCCAGGCCTGAGTTCATACGGCAGCGGTTCATTTATCTGCGCTACTCCGGGAAAACTTCTTAACACAAGGCGGTGGTCCATAACCCCATTTGTCATTTCATATGAGCTGAGGTCATTTTGTACATCCCTCATGTACCTTTCGGACTCTGGACACATGTCAGGACAAGTGGCTGAAAGGTATGATGCCTTCTTAATATCAGAGGTTCTGATGATCTCCTTCCGTACCAGACAATCTCTTGCTTTAAGAACATTGTATTTATCATGACTGGTGTTACATTTCGACTGAATGACTTCCTCTGGCTCCTTTCCCTCCACTGCAACAGATGGTTCTTTCATCTCCTTTGCTCCAGCTCCTTGCTTTGGCTTTCCTTTCTTGACCTTTTCTGGTGCCTTCTCCCTCTGTGTGGGCTGGCTTGATACGGCATGGGTAGGCTTAGGCTGGCTTGATCTGGCATGGGTAGGCTTGGGCTGGCTTGATCTGGCATGGGCAGGCTTGGGCTGGCTCACCCTGGCTTGGATAGGCTTGGGCAACTCCACGGTTTCCTTTTCTGAGGGGCGGGGCAGTGGCTCATAAGGGTCAATGTCACTTGGGGAGTGAGCTGACTGCAGTGTTCTGATGGCCTTCTTCTTGGACATCATGGCATCGGCATTGCCATCCTCACTCTTACGTCGTGCTGGAGTGCCATAGAAATTTACTTCTTGGCAAATTTGGATGTATTTTCTTCCCCTTTTTCTTGGCTCTGGAAGCCGAACGGTGATCTTCATACTGCACCGTTGCCTGATTGGTTCTGGGGTTCAGGGTGACCCTTTTGACGTTTCCAAACTTTACAAAATGGTTCTTTAGTATCTCTCTGTCCATGCAGCTATCAGGAATCTGTGCTATGATGATCTTGGTGAGTTCCTTTTTGTCATACTGAGGTGAAGTTGAAAACTCAGATTTTCTAGACATACTTTGTGACTCTGGGATTTCCAAATCATCTTTTGGTATTGATTTATCTTCACACAGTTCAAATATCTTTCCTAACTCAGTTGCATTACCAATCTGGCTTTTTTTCAAACCGGATTCATCCTGTTTTTCAGACTGATTGCTAAAGAGTGGCTGCGTCATGTAAGCTGAAGAGAATGATTTGAGTTTTAAAGATCCACCAAAGATATTAGGTGCAGACACTGATACTGCTGTGCTCGCAGACTGATCATTACTCTTGCTTGCAGCTCTGTTACTGATACGCCCACTTGCTACACTGTTGCTAAATAATTTTACAGTCTGTGGTGCATCTATAGTGCTGCCTCCAAATATGCTACTAGTACTTGATGTGGTTGCAGACTCAGATGAAGTCTTACTT
Organism: Penaeus vannamei; assembly: GCF_003789085.1. Classification (NCBI taxonomy): domain Eukaryota; kingdom Metazoa; phylum Arthropoda; class Malacostraca; order Decapoda; family Penaeidae; genus Penaeus; species Penaeus vannamei. Next base: position 548,752 of record NW_020870092.1, on the reverse strand, counting down.
AATGTAGATCCACCAAAGATATTTGTTGTAACAGTTGCTTGTGGAGAAACTGCAAGTCTAAAAGCCACTGATTCATTTACTTGGCTACTTTTGTCTATTGCATTTGGAAGAGAAGTATTTTTTTGTCCTTCAAAGAGTTTTGGTGCTGTTTGTGGAGAAACTGCAGGTCTAAAACCCATTGATTCATTTACTTGGCTTATTTTGTCAATTTCATTAGGAAGAGAAGAAGTATTTTTTTGTCCTTCAAAGAGTTTTGATGTTGGTGGGGCAGCAAAGACATTTCTGGCTGCAGATGGTTGGCTCTGACTGGTATTTGTTACTCCTCTAGACAGCAAAGGAGTGGGAGCTGGTCTGGTATCTTTGGAGAAATCTTTAGTACTCATAGAATCAGTTTTGACAGTTGAAAATAAACTGGGTGGCTTTATTTCACCTGTCCCTGAGAATGGGAGAGGAAAGGCATTGGGTGAAGTTGATGTTGCTGTATCTCTTGGTGCAATCTTGGCTGACAACAATGAAAAAGTGTTTTTTGCTTCCAAGCATTTCTCATCAGACGGATTAACTGCAGAGAACAGTGAGGTTGTCTGTCCTGATGCTAAGATGTCAACCCACCAAAGATATTTCCAGATGGGATCCCTGGAGGTGTTGAGGAAGATGAGATTGCTTTTGTATCAGACTGAGGTTTACTCAACACACTGGATGCTGGCTGTATTGTGCTGCTCATTACACTTGACATGCGAGACCCCCCAGACCCCAAAGACGAAGAGGTCATATATCTGTGTTCCCCAAGAGATGTCATACCCCCAAACAGAGTGCTGTTGGGGATACCTGCAACCGCTGATGACGGGGAGGTTGAGGTCATGCCGAAAAAGTTACATCTTGAAGCTGAGCTTGGGGAGGCCGTAGGGGACGTGTTTGTCATCCCCCCAAACAGCATGTAGTTCGACTGACTCGGTGCCTGGCTTCTGGCCATTTGGAGGTACTCTCCCCCGAAGAGAAGACCAAGCTCACTGATGCCGGTGGTGATGTAGTCAGCTTGAAAGGGTTTTGGCCCTGGGCGCTGTCCCCTGGGCCACCACTCCCATTATTGCTTGCCATGACCTGTAGTATTGAGAGAATGTTACTAGACAAAATATGACAGATCAATTATGGATATTTGAATAAAATGTATCACTGCAATCAAGTAATTATATGCTAACAAAGCATCAGTAATTATATGTTTTTAGAACTCTAAAGTAGCATTATCATATATGCAGTATTAAATAGAGAGAAAAACATATCAATGAAGGTATCTGGAACAGTAATATTATCATTACAAATTCTACAAACACTCCACAAATTAAGACAGTGTCGAGTTCCATATACTGTACAGTAGTCCTGTTCACTGTTAGCATTGGGTTTTAGGTCTATTACATAAAAAGATAATCAAAAGGCCTAAAGTAATCAATCAAATTCACTCAATTTGTATGGAAGCACGAAAGTACACACACAATCACAAACACTTGTCCCCCCCTAAAGAAATAAAGAAAAAAAAAAGTGTAAACTGATTTTTCTTCTGCTAAAATTAAAACGAGCATAGACCTTATTACACAGATGACACACTGCATTCCTCACATGCTGACTGGCTTGTTCAACACCTAGCTATAATGTGAATTCCTATGTTCTCACAATCACCTGTAAAAGATAAATTTAATGAAAAACAAGGTAGCATACATATTTCACTTATGACTTTCTTTTATTCTCTTTTTGTGTGATTTGCCAGTTCATATATATGCAAGAAAAGGATGCATGAGTTTTCATTGTGATTACATTTTGCCATTTTTGCCTTTTTATAGAAATATTGTAAAGAAGTGAAAGAGTAAAACTTAGGAGGTAAAAAAGAGGCAATAACATACTATAATTATATAACAACAAGCTAAAGAAAGCGGAAGATGTCAATCAGTTAGAGATAAATAAACAAAATCTACTTTGTAGCTGAGGGTGTTTTGAATCCTCTTGCCTCTTATCTAGAGATAATTTATTCCAGATGCTATATAGTACATGACTCTCTTTAGTATATCTTGATGAATGAAGAAAAGGTAAACAATTTGCAAGCCTGCAACCTTTCAATAAGGCGTAATAAAGTGTGAAGTTGCGTACTGAAAAACTGCCATTCAAAATTGGCTGAAAGGAAGAATATGCATGTTCTAAAGAGAGAGAGAGAGAAGAGAGAGAGAGGAGAGAGAGAGAGAGAGAGAGAGAGAGAGAGAGAGAGAGAGAGGAGAGAGAGAGAGGAAGAGAGAGAGAGAGGAGAGAGAGAGAGGAGGAGAGAGGAGAGAGCAGAGAATATCAATGATTTTGAAACTTGGGAAAATCATAATTGTATTCTACAGATTGACTACGTTCTATCTAAATGCACTTGAAACTTGCTTTGATCTGTGATGGACTGCCAAAAAACTGAAGTCCCATATTATTATAAAAAATGTAGGAAAAGGAAAAGCCAAGGCTAAGATTTGGCATCAGAAGATTTGAGACGGTGTTGCATGAATGAACAACTATCATAAAGTTTGCCATACGAACTAACCCACCCCTCCTTCCAATCACTGTGCTTCCCTAGCTGATTGCCATGCTTCCCTAGCCAGGGCAGTCATTTAATATACTATAAACAACTAGAAGCATTTAGAGAGAGTAATACCTCCGTCATGGCAATAGTAAAATTATCATAATTTAAGTTCCAAAAAAGATGTTCCATCTCCTAAAGCTTAAAACCATATCACCACCAAAACTTACTGGCATCAAAATTAGGCTAAGACACATCACTGGTAAACATTTCACAAAAATCTGCTTATAACTTTTTGAATTATCTGGCAAACCAACTAACAAACAAACCAACACTAACAAAAATACAACCTCCTTGGCAGAGATTAGAATAAATATGATAAATACCTGATTTAACCTGTTTTTTACTATCAAATATTCACTGTTGCTTGTATTTGAGGCACTCTAGTGTTTTTAAAACATGTTCATGGTCCTGTGCCAATTCAGTAAGAGTTTATATTTCATACTCATATTGTTTTGAGTTATAAATCACATCACTGACAAAACATTTCACCGGTTCATTACACTCTCTGCAGACATTTGAATATCGCGTGTGACCGTGGTGACACAACCAGCACCCAATGCTATTGGCCAATCACATATCATAGCACCATACAATGATGTCAAACCAAGAATTCATGGAGTGCAAATTGTGAATAGATTAGAGAAATTAGTTAACTTAATGAAGTGTGATGGTACCTTATATTGTTTATGAGACAAAGTATGGTACACCAACATGAAATTTTGCATAAATGTCTATCTAACGATAGATAGGGAACTTGGTCTCCACGCAAAAAATTTTGGCAGCTCTATTTTAATACGATGAAGTAATTACGTCCTTCCGTGTTTTGAATTTGACTTTCTCAATTCATTTGCATGTTGTTGTTCTATTTAAGTAGCATTTTTTTGTCTGTTTACTAAAAATTCCATGTCCTCAAGATTAACCCAAGGTATTTTGAATATTTCACATAATAATTCCTTTGCTACATTAATTTTTCTCTTGATTACCACATACCTTTATACAACACAGAAATTTTAATAAATTTCATGAAATGTTTGACTTTTTTTATATATAATTACATTATTTTATACTTAGTGGGCTCCTAGATCACACTATGATGAATACTAGTGGCTATTTCTTATACAAGGCCCATAAAGTGCTTTAAAAATAGCCTGCAATTGACACTAAGAATGTAAACCAAAAATTTCTTGCTGGCACTTGTCATGAAATAAATGCTCGCATAACTGTCAAAATTCCTGGGGTCAACCTTTACGATATTGAAGTACTAAGCTGAGGCAATCTGAATATATTCTTAAAAAGACACAGAAAATCCATGTATAATTCTATACATTCTTGTAGAAAAATTGTTTAAAGGTATCTCATTACCTAAAAATATGGGAAATAAACATAGAATAGCAGACACTGATAATCATGATATAGTAATTTTCATAAGTATGTAGTCTAGTAATACATCAATTAGCTGACAGGTTGGACTAATGAGTTATGCGGTCAGTTTTGAACTTAAAGATCTTGAGTGACTCGGAAAAATTTGGTTCCATCAAGAAGTTTAAACTATTATCAAAGGTACAGTTTGGAAGTGCATTTATTTGTGAACGTAATTATTACTGATAGTGACACACCTCCCCAGAGACCAAGTTGAAAAAAATTATATCTTTCTGCAAAAAATCCCATGATTCCGCCCATTCTTGGTGTTGTTTCTCTTCTGTGTACCAATTCTCCATTAATTATCTTGATTTGATGGTCCCCATAGCAGGGGAGGGCATGAAATATATCAGGGAAATGGAGCAAAACAGGCTTAAATAAGAAAAATAAGGGAGAAAATGTGTAAAACCAGCACAAAAAACACTTAAAATCAGCTATTGAAACTCTACAGAAGTGTCTGCCATCTTTGAATTTATGGGAATCCAACTCTTTTGGTAAAATTTACAGGAATTTATAACATCCAAACCACCCCAAAATGTCCTGACAAAATAAATACAACCTAACATAACAATCTAGGTATGCTCTTCGGGCGCTGCCCAAGGGGAGGGCTCTGTCCCCAATACCCCCAAGGGAAACATTTTCTTCACCTAAGTATGTATGGCATGATAGAGCTATGTTCCCACCATAAAATAATAAACAAAATACCTTTATATCTGGTAACACTAAACTTTCATTTGCTTCTTTTAAGTCTGAATCGCTTCATTTTTAATCTCTCTCTCTCTCTTTTTTTTTGGCATTTGGTGTACTTGAAAGGCTCAGATATCAAAATGAGATGGTTATTACATTCTATTTCTTCTTCGTTGCCACTGTATAGTATTAAGGATACCCAGAATGGATGCAACACTGCAAATCAAAATATTTCTCACTGGCTTCCTTTCATGGAATGGCTGGCATCCTACTGTGAAACCTGGTGCCTCAAAATGTTCAGGCCCAGGCGATTCATGTAAAGAGGCAGTAATGTAGTTAGATTGTTAAGAATGAATAAAGTTAATGAAAAGAAAAACTGAAAAAATAAAGTACCTACAGTAGATAGAAGACCAATTATAATGTATAAACATAAAATAAGGAAAGGAAAGGTATAAAGACATATGATAAAATAATGTGTTTCTAGGTTGCTTGAAACTGGTATACAGAAAATGTGACCTATTTAGAAACTACATTTTCTGTAGACAAAAACAAAGAATTCTGGCTGTGTGAGGGTGTTGTGGGACTAATGCTGTATTTGGAACTCCTCGTATTGTTCATCTAGACAACTTGACAGGACCAGCAGGACAACGAGGCTGCATTCGAACCTCCAAGACCCTTGCTGCCCAGAATGCAACCAGCTCAAAAGTGAAACATTCACTATTTTATTGGTCAATAAGACTAACAGGTTAGTGGCTTATTTTTCAATTGATTTTGATATTTATCTGCAGGAAATCCATTGATTTCAACAATTCTTGGTGGCGTTTCTTGTGTAAATGATTTGTTGAGGAGATCTGAGTACCATTTCCAACAACAATCTTGATTTGTTAGTCCTGATAGCAGGGGAAGGCATGAAGTATATCAAGGAAATTATGGATAAAAATTAACAATTATGAAAAAAATAATAAGAAAAGTGAACATAAAACTAGCACAAAAAATGCTAAAATCTCTTTGAAAGTCTATGCACCAATGCGCTGAAATTTGAACCATCTATCGGCAAAATCCATACAATTTCACACCTGCCCCCCCCCCCCAATCCTGATCCACAACCCAACCTAACCTAGCAAATTAAGTTGCCATGACTAGGTGTGCCCAAACTGAGGGGAGGGTTGATTGGACTCTCTGCCCCCTAAACACCCCAGGGACACATTCTCTTCACCCCAGTATGTACAGCAAGGTAGAGCTACATCCATACTGGAAACAATACACCAAATACCTTTGTACCTTTGTATATCGAAAAACCAACCTGTCCAACTTTCCTTTGCAACTTTCTACTGTGTGGATTGCTTTATTTCTAATCACTTTTTCGGCATTTGAATATTCATTGGGCTCAGATAGCAAAGTGCAATGTTTATTATGATCTATTTCTTCTTCATTGCCACTGTATAGTCTTAAGAATAAGCCAGAAATGATGCATCACCAAAAACAAAACATTTCTCACCAGCCTTCTCTCTCTGAATGGCCAGGAATCCTCCTGTCAAAACACTTAGCCAGAAATGCACATATGTGCATGTGCAGAAGGTTCTTAGGACTGATTCTTATACAAAACTGTATAAATAAATCTTAAAACAAGTAAATGAGGTATAACAACATTAACCATTAACGCCGGTATATTTTGAAGCCGAAAATAAAAGATTCCGGGCGGCTACAAAATTGGCGGGCAGAGCTGCCACAGAGTCTGTCCACCCGCCGGCCGTGGCCTGCTGCTGTGTCGGAGTGCGAGCCCCGACACAGCGTCACACTGGAGGGATGCCCGGTAATGTTTATATTCTTGGGTGTCTTCTATGTGGGACACCCGTCGTTAGTGGGTTATTAAAGGCCGTTGAAAGCATAAATATGGAAATACAGACACTGATGATTAACAAAATATAATTTTGACAATCTCATAGTAACACATGAACTACTTGGAACATCACAGTAATGAGTTCTGTGGTCAGTCCAATGTTTACTCTCGACATGTAAACAATATGATTGAATTAGCAAAAATTGAGCTCTCCCACTGTTCAGTTATGTATATCACCTTTGGGAAGCATTTGCACAAATATTTCTAAAGAAGAAAATTGTCTTGGTTTGAATCATTCTATTTCATATTGGTTTTATTACCCAACTCTGCAACTACCTCGTACTGCATATTGTTCCAAATAAGATATCAAAAGGATACCACAGCATCTCAAGCAACTGTTATTCCACTTACATTCTGGCAGCATTGAGTGTCATTCTCTTGGCATTTTATAGAATTGTAGCTCTACCTTACCAGGAAATCTGTGGTGAAAATTTGAAGGCATTTGCTAGTTTGCCAAACCCTGAGATAACTGTGAACTTGGCCTGGATAATGACTTCATTCAATACCAACTTCAGTCACTAATCTAGGACATTAACTTCCTTTCTGAAATAAAGTATCATCTCAACAATTGAAAAAAAGTTCAACCTTTTCTCTCTATAACAGCGAGCCAACAAAAACGACGTGAAATAAAACTTTCATTTCTATTTTCACTTTAAAGTTCATATTGCAACACTTGATTCCCGACTCTAGAAAGTGCCAAGCCCAACCCTTTCATTCCTAAATATAGACTCAAAGGCTCTCGCTTGCTGTATATACAACAGGGTAATAATCGTTGCAATTTGTTTACACAACACAGAGGAAAGCAAAATAAAATTACATCCCATGCTTCTGTAACGTCCTACATTTAGTGATAAAATTCCATCAGCTAATACTCCTCTATCTGAATTCAGAATATATAAATTTGCATATCTAATAAATAAGGCAATTCATAGCTTTTACTTACTCACTAAATTGATACTTGTTTCGAGTTACAAATGACAAAAAACTTACCGGTAACTGAATAACTCAAACTCCTACAATCGCAAAAAGTCGCCATAGGTCAAAACAAATCTGCGTTCATTACTCATTGGATTTTTTTTTTTGTTCCTTGATTAGACGTAAAATTGATGAATATTTTGAATTCAAAATAGATTTTGCATTTTGTGATTTTTATATGGGTACATTTGAAATATTATATATTACTGTCACGATTATTTGGGATATCAAGTAATTTTGAATGATGCTACTTTCATAGAAAATTATACCTTTTAGGGGTATCTAAAGTAAAATTAATGAACTGTAGTCTACGCATCCAAAATTATAATTCTTGAAAGGGGCTATATCATAGCACTTATGAGTAGTGCTAAATGCTGGTAAAAGTGGTCATGCAGCCAAATATCAAGGCAAAGATGAGCACGTGTATGTGAGTATTGCGGGTGATTGTGTTTGTATGCATGCGAGCGCGCGTGTACAAATACACCCAGCCGCGGTGCAACTCTCTGTCTCTGTCTCTGTCTGTCTGCTCTCCCCCTCTCTTTCTCTATCTCTCTCCTCTCCTCCCTCCCTCCATCTGTGTGTGTGTGTGGTGTGTGTGTCTGTTATTCCCTCCCTCCATCCAATTCTCTCTCTCTCTTTTGTTCGCTCCTCCCCCCTCTCTCTGTCTGTCTGTCTGTCTCTCTCTCTCTTTTCGCTCCTCCCCCCCCCCTTCTCTCTCTTTCTCCCTCCTTTCCCCCTCTCTCTCCCGCCCCTTCTCTCTCTCTCTATCCCTCAATCTCTCTCTCTCTCTTGCTCCTTCCTTCCCTCCCCCCCCTCTCTCTATCTCTCTCTTTTATACTTTGTCACATATATACAGGTTATAGACAAGTTTTTTTTATGCTCCATTGTGCTTCTCTAATCTTAGGATTTTCTTGTTAATGGAAATCTATCTAGAAGCTTTAGCTTCTGGGAATGTGTTTATTATGAATTGGACACAGTATGAACCAGGATCGTGGGACCTCCATCTGTGTACTGCAGCCTTGAAAGCTTGCAGACTGGACAGGTGAGAGATGTCTGCTGAGCCATCGTGTTCCAGAGCCTCGAATATTTGTGCGGAAAGAAGCGCTGGTTACGATCGGTCCTGGAGAAGGGTCCCTGCAGCTCGTGACCGCGGTTGCTAGAATGCCGCGTATCGGAAGTTGCAGCCGCTCCTGCTGCAAGTCGCAGGGGCGTGAGATGGTGGACGTGTAGCCTGTGTACTGTGTAGAGTACACAGAGAGCAGCAACTTCTCGCCGATGCTGAAGAGGTTGAAAGTATAACTGTCGATCCCAACTAACGTCCATTACTGGACGAACCTAGGAGTGGTATAGCGTGTAGCAGCCTTTGGCAGAGGAGGGGCGCGATGCGACGGATGCACGCCAGTTCCGCGTTCTTTGACATTCCCCTGACGTGGTCTGTGAAGGTGAGGCGGTGGTCGATCGGCACCCCTAGAATGCTGATGGCGCTGTCATAGGCGAGGGTCTTGCCGTCCATTACCAGGGCCAGAGTGTGTGCGAGGGGAACCTGGGCGTCGCGTTATCAGCATGGGTCTTCTCAGGGGCGAAGGTGACTTGCCACTTCTTGCTCCGTGCAGTGATGAGTCCTATGGCGTTGTTGATGTGATGCACGGTTTCTTTCGGCTTGGGCGGCTGCAGGGGAAAGATAGGGTACAGTCGTCTGCATAGGCCTGGGCGTTTGGAATGAGCTGCAGGATATCGTTAAAGCAGACATTTCACAGCAAAGGCCCGATAACACTGCCTTGTGGGACACTTGCCTCGATCGGAAGTTTAGACGCTGTTTGGCCGTTTACAACCACCTGCCTTGTTCATCCATGCAGGTAGTCCTCGAGTAGCAACAGCAGGGGTCCTGCTATGCTATGCCCCTCTCTCTCTCTCTCTCTCTCTCTCTCTCTCTTCTATCTCTCTCTCTCTCTCTCTCTCTCTCTCTCTCTCTCTCTCTCTCTCTCTCTCTCTCTCTCTCTCTCTCTCTCTCTCTTGCTCCATCCTTCCCTCTCCCCCCTCTCTCTCTCTTTTTCTTTCTCTCCCTCCCTCCTCCAACTCTCTCTCTCTCTCTCTCTTCCTCTCTCTTCTCTCTCTCTCTCTCTCTCTCTCTCTCTCTCTCTCTCTCTCTCTCTCTCTCTCTCTCTCTCTCTTGCTCCATCCTTCCTCTCCCCCTCTCTCTCTCTTTTTCTTTCTCTCCCTCCTCCCTCCAACTCTCTCTTCTCTCTCTCTCTCTCTCTCCTCTCTCTCTCTCTCCTCCTCTTCTCTCTCTCTCTCTCTCTTCTCTCTTCCTCTCTCTCTTTCTCTCTCTCCTCTCTTCTCTCTCTCTCTCCTCTCTCTCTCTTCTCTCTCTCTCTCTCTCTCTCCTCTCTCTCTCTCTCTCTCTCTCTCTTCTCCTCTCTCTCTCTCTCTTGCTCCATCCTTCCCTCTCCCCCTCTCTCTCTCTTTTTCTTTCTCTCCCCCCCCTCCCTCCTCAACTCTCTCCTCTCTCTCTCTCTCTCTCTCCTTCCTTCTCTCTCGCTCTCTCTCCTCTCTCTTCTCTTGTGTTCTCTCTCCTCCTCTCTCTCTCCNTCATCTTTTTTGTGGATTGCAATGACTTTTGCAGTCTTCCAGATTTTTGGCCATATCTTTCTGTGCCATACATGCTCGGAACAGTGCAGCAAGTTGGTTGTGACCAGCTGTCGGCACAATTGACGAGAGAGTATGAGGGCTAATTCTGTCTGGCCCCACAGCTTTCGTCACATCCAGGCTCTTTCCGTTCTTTTCTCAATTCTTGCACCGAGATTGACACATTTAAAGCCGTGACCGAGTCTGTGGTAACAATCTAGGGGGCGGCACGGCGGGTTTAGGACAGTCATTTTCCCGAAAAGTAGCTGGCGAGAAGTTCTGCCTTCTCCTGGCTTGATGCAGCCACAGATCCATCTGGCTTATCGAGAGGAGGGATACCATCGCTCAGGCGCATAACCCTGGTGTTCCTTAATGCAACTCCACCAGGATTTACCTCCCACTGACTGACCAATCAGCTTGGTCCGCAGGTCCTCCTTCCAGCGTGCAATGGCCCACTTCTGTGCCCTCTTCATTCTTGAGCAGGCAGCAGTGTGGAGCTGCTTGTTTCGGCTCGTGGGGCTACGTTTGTAGCTGACCCAAGCCCTGGCTTTGTTGTCTGCAGCTGCTTTGCAGTGAGGACCAAACCAAGGTTGATCCATTGGCCTGGTGTTATAGTCTTCGTGGGGTACGAAGACCGATTGGAGAGTGACTAGATGACGTGTGAGAGCTAAAGTTTGGTCGTCTACATCTCTATCCAGGATGGTATTCCATTTTGTTTTATCTAAGGCATCACGAAGGCCTTGCCAGTTACTTCTGCCCCATTGCCATACTGTGCGTGTAAACGCTTCCTCCCGCATAGGTCTGATGTTAAGCCTGGTAAGGATGGCAAAGTGGTCAGAAGAGCCAACGGTTCCCACAGACTGACACGTTACCGCGCCGTCAGGGAGGTCAGTGATGATAGGATCAAGTGATGAGCCTGATATGTGTGTTGGAAAATCCACATGGTTGGTCAGACCAAAAGTGTCCAGCAGATCATCGAACGATCTAGCCACCAGGTACTGGTTCAGGTCACTAACGAGTGTGATATTTTCACTGTGGTGCTGATGAAGCGAGCAATCGAGGTGATCCTGGAGGAATAACACTGGGGTCTGTAGCAAACACACAGGAGAGAGGTTTCTTGCGTGTTTTTTTCCAGAACTTGAAAAACGAGAGCTCCAGGTGGTCAGGCATTTCCACTTGTAGTGGTTGGACGTGCAGACCACTTTTAAAGCATACAGCTATGCCCCCGAAGGTGCCTTGTGTCCTGTCCTTTCTGTACCACTTCGTGTAGCCACCGATTCTGCCAAAATTGTCTGGAACCGTGTGATTAAGAAAGGTCTCCACCGTTGCAATTATGTCAGGCCTCAGCGGTAGAACAAAGCTGTGAGTTAGGTCACCAAGATTTGTTTGGAGCCCCCTCACATTAGCAGAGAGAGAATGGACAGGCGGTTATTCAGACTGCTTAAGCCTGGCATTATGGTTAATTAGCATGTAATTGGGGATGCTGGTACGGAGTGGCCCCGATCCAGCCACTATAAGGTTGGTGGGCTTGGTGTGGGGTGACCCCAGGCCAGCTAGTGCGGAGGAGTCCACTGTTTAAGTGAGGCAGTAAACTCAGTTGTCGCTAGAGCGTCTGGACGAGAATGTTGTTGTTATGGGATTGCGCAGCTGACAAACTCCGAAAAAAGACGCTCCTGTCTTTCCTCAGACAGTTTAGTGCGACAGCTCTGTTCCTCGTGACCGTGGCGGCGATGACAGAAATTCACAGAACTGATCTCTCTCTCTCTCTCTCTCCTCTCTCTCTCCTCTCTCTCTCTCTCTCTCTCTCTCTCTCTCTCTCTCTCTCTCTCTCTCTCTCTCTCTCTCTCTCTCTCTCTCTCTCTCTCCCTCTCCCTCTCTCTCTCTCCCTCCCTCCCTCCCTCTTTCTCTCTCCTCTTCTCTCTCTCTTTCTCTTCTCTCTCCCTCCTTCCCTCCTTCTCTCTCTCTCTCTCTCTCTCTCTCTCTCTCTCTCTCTCTCTCTCTCTCTCTCTCTCTCTCTCTCTCTCTCTCTCTCTCTCTCTCTCTCTCCTCTCCTCTTTCTCTTTTTCTCTCTTTCTCTCCCTCTCTCTCTCTCTCCTCTCCTCTCTCTCTCTCTCTCTCCTCTCTCTCCTCTCTCTCTCTCCTCTCTCTCTCTCTCTCTCTCTCTCTCTCTTCCCTCTCCCTCCTTTCCTCTCTCTCACTCTCTCGTTTTCTCTTTCCCTTCCTTTTGCTCTCCCTCCCTCCCCCTCTTTCTCTTTCTCTCTCTCTTAATATGTTTTTATCCCTTTGTTAGACTGTTTTTTTTCTTTCACATATTATTAACTTCATCTTTTGAAATGAAGCCATATATTTTTTTTCCATTAAATTAGCTTCGAGGTCTTCGAAGTTTATCAAAAGAAAGGAAAAGAAAGTTGCATTAGAATGATCAAGAAAGTTGTTTGAAATCTTTTAATAATTTTCGTCTTTTGGCTATAATTGTGTGATTTGATCGATAATGCAAATCTCCTCCTTCTGGTATCTATCAGGGCATTTATTTCGTCTCCTTCCTTATTCTTCTTATCCTTCCATTTCCTTCTTCCTCTTCTTCGTTTTCATTTTCCAGGAACATTTTCTCCTCTTTCTACCTTCCTCTCCTCTCTCTACCTCCTCCTCCTCCCTTAAAACCATTTGTCACCTCAAAGAGTCTTCAAATTTCTCCAAGTTATTTGATTTCGTCTTAAGGTCAGCGAAAAGGTATGTTAAATGCCATACGGTTTTGCATAATGGTTTAGGAAAACAACGAAATGCTCAGTTCTTAATGAGAGAAAACGGAGGGGAGGGACAAAAGAAAATGGGAAATATTATTTCATTTTGAATGGGAAGTTTGACTTGGTGAGGGGTGACTGAAGAAGAATTTGTCACTACTTTTTGGCGAAAAGCTAAAGAATTTCGGTTGAAAAATGTTGATGTAGGAAGGAGGAATGAAGAGAATTGAAAGAATGACACACAAATAAGCACAAACACACACAAACAAACAATAACACACTCAAACACAGGCTTTAACACATACACTTACACAAACGCATACCAAGACACAGATACATTTTACACCACGAACTTAGTATGTCTCGGAAAGTCACAACAAAGCTACACAACCCTCGATCTCTCCCTAACCCCCCCCCACCCGACCCCCGCCCGGCCCTGACAACTTGAATATCAATCCCTATTAATCGTGAATGGTATGGAGGCAGCGAACTCTGATGAGATTGTTCGCCTATTCAGCAACGCCGAACCGTCTGGGAATGTGTGCGTATATTTATGTATGTATATGTACACACACACAGATGCACACACACACACACAACATGCACACACACACACACACACACACACACACACACACACACACACACACACAACACACACACCACACACACACACACATATATTATATATATATATATATATATATATATATATATATATATAATATATATATTAATTTATTCACTTATACTATCTCACATACACACATATATGTAAATATATGCTTATATATATATATATATATATATATATATATATATATATAGAGAGAGAGAGAGAGAGAGAGAGAGAGAGAGAGAGAGAGAGAGAGAGAGAGAGAGAGAGAGAGAGAGAGAGAGAGAGAGAGAGAGAGAGAAAGAGAGAGAAAACCCCAAAACCCAAACCAGATGAAATGAGCAAACGAGCAAATCCGACATGTCCAAATGGGTCACGTCATTTCGCCCAAAAGATGGAGAAATGACGCCACATAATCACGTACCTCTTATGATGGCCGTCATAAGGCAGCGGTTCCCAGCCTTTTCCAGTCTTTTCCCCCGACCAATAAATAATGATTTGCAAGACCCCGTTAAATGTCATCTTTTCAGATTCTGTTATTACTTGTTATGAAGAGTGTAATGGTGTAAATAGCTATAAGACAAGAACACTTTATGGGAAGATTCGAATTCATTGATGTGGGAGAGATAATTAGGGGTAGGTATGGTAGGTGAGATAAAATTCAGTTTGTTTCGTCTTTTTTTTTCTTTCTCTCTCTCTCCCTATGGCCCTCCAGAATGTACGCCGTGCCCCCCCCCCCCCTCCCCTGGAAACCCTGTTATAAAGAACGAAAAGAAACGAATTATTTTTTTCTAAAACATTTGGAAGGAGATAAAGGGGTTCACATTTTCCTTGCAAGTGGTGAAAATGCAAATATAATGATGGTTTTGATATTAATAATCATCCTTGTCATTATTACTATTATTATTGTCGTTCAATTCCTACTCTCTATTATTATCATCGTTACTGTCATTGGTTTTATTATCATTATCATTATTGTCATTATTATGATAATAATAATTATCATCATTAGCATCATTCATGTTTGTGCATATGAATGTGTATAAGTGCATATTTATGAGCGTATACCTGTGCACATGTATTCGTGAATGTATATATTTCTGTGTGTATAGCTGTGTGCATGTACACATCTACCTTTATGTAATCACACGCATGTGTCTGAGTGCACATACACATCTATGTCACTATGTGCACGTCTAATGTAAACTAGATTCAAAGATTTTTTTTCTTCTTTTTTACGTTTGCTACCAACAGCATAAGCATCACCAGGGTAAATGAACCGTATTCATGTTGACAAATGTAGAAAGGTATGAATGAGAATGAATGTCTTCACGATACAAGAGATGTCTTTGACGGGTTTCGAATATATCGAAACCGGTCAAATACATGTATTCCTGACGAATATATCTTCGTCAGGAATACATGGATTTGACCGGTTTCGAATCTATCTTCGTCAGAAATACATGTATTTCTGACGAACATTTATTCGAAACCGGTCAAATACATCTCTTGTTCATGTAGTATCAATAAATAGTTACCTATTGATACCTGAACTACCTGATACCTGTCATATAACTATATCTCGGACTTTCTGATATACTGCAACAAATACTTTTTCTGTTTTTTTTTTTTTTTTTTTTTTTTTTTTTTTTTTTTTGGTTTTTTGGTTTTTAATTCTTTCCTCCCGTTTCCTCGAGGGAGCCTCTATCCAATGGCAAATGTACAGGGAGTGTTTGTATAAACAATATATTTTTTCCAAAGTAAATACCTACAGCTCTGGTATTTATTGAACACCCTTTTTTTATTCAACATTTCTCGTAAACACACAACAGGGGCGAACTTCATGTCCATTTTGTTTTGTTTTGTTTTTATTTTATCATTCTTTCCTTCCGTTTCCTCGAGGGATCCTCTATCTAAAGGCAAATTTACAGGGAGCGTTCGTATAAATGGTTTTTAACAGTTTTATTTATTTTTAAAGTATATGAAGTTCTGGCAATTATTAGATAACTTCTTTTATGCAATAATCCTCGTAAATGCATAACAATAGTAAACTTCACGTCCATTTTGTTGTATAAAATGAGGAAACCGTGACAAGAAAAGTAATCAAGTAAAACTATTCGCTTTTTCTGCCATTTGTATAAATGTGTTTGTGGTGTGTGCGTCTACGGTGTATGTGCGTGTCTTTCGTCTGTGTGTATGCGTGTATTATTAAAATAAATAAATAAATAAAAAAATGAAAATAATAATTTTTTTAATCAATAAAAAAACTATTCATTTTCATTTACCTTCATTGGATTTTCCTTGTCTCTTGGAAACTCATCAAAATCTTGAGGTACATAAACCTTGATTGCCAATTAAGATACAGTAATGAAGAAAGGGTTAATTTAGATACAGAAAGTGCAATCAAGAAATGGTAATTTTCAGAAACATCATCAGAAAAGGGTTAATTTGAAGCTCAT
>NW_020870092.1:518107-524913 GCF_003789085.1 Penaeus vannamei | reverse complement strand
GAGATATATAAATTGTATAGACTGTGTATATGAGAGTTATATTTAGTCTATGACGAGTAATTGTAGACTTATAGTTAGATTACGTATGTAGAGTAAGACAATTATGTTTATAGTGAATGTGAATTGTGTAAATGAGAATGTATATATAAGCATATTAGGTTAAGAGGTAAGGAGATAGAATGAAAGATATAGTAATTAAGAGAAGTACAAGATATAGTTAGAGAAGAGTCAGTAGGTTACTATATAGAGAGAAAAGTTATAGGGCATATATCTACATACAGTAGTATATTTATATATATAGAGTATTATATTAATAGTGAATAAGAGTAAGTATAAGTAATGAATAATAGGTATCATATATTAAAATATTTTATAGTTATGTAAATAATTGTAGGCCATGTATAGTATATTACAGCGCTACAAAGGGATAAATATATACAGGCTGAGGGGGGGGGTGTGCTGAGGAAGTTATTTTTGAGGCAGTTGTACCGAGGTTGAGCCCACCGAAACAGTTTAACATTGGATGCGGGTTAGTGTCCGAGAATCCTCTGTCCGGGATCCTCGCATCATAAGGTGCAGGTAGGAGGAGGGCCTACCTCCTAAGCTGAAGGAGTGTTGGGGAGGAGGCGATTCCAAGCCTGAAGAGTGGTAAAGAAGCGGTATTTGGCGGCAGGTCCCGAGATAGAAAGCTGTTAAAAGCTGGTGGGAACGCAATGGCGCGTGGGTTGGCATGCCGTTGGGCTGGCAATCTGGCGGTCCAGTAACCATTTCGCGCGACTGTTGAGGGTGTGGTCATCCCACTCTGAAAGGGGAAGAGGGGGCCGAAGATTGGGACTGCAGCAACCACCGAGGCATCACACTGCTCAGTATACCAGGCAAGGTTCTCGCCCTCATCCTTCTGAGACATATCAGAGACCACCTACTGAGGCAACAGAGGCCGGAGCAATCTGAATTCACTCCTGGTAAGTCCACAATAGACCGTATCCTTGTGCTTCGAGTCATTGTAGAGCGCCGTCGTGAGTTCAGGCATGGGCTGCTTGCAGCGTTTGATACGGTGTATCGGATATCACTCTGGGAGATCCTGAGACTGAGAGGAATTCCAACAAGGAGTATTGGACAATTAGCAAGTCTGTATACTGGTACTGAAAGTGCTGTAGTGTGCTGGGAGCCTGTCGAGCTTCTTTCCTGTTAGTTCAGGAGTGAGGCAAGGCTGTGTCCTTGCACCAACACATTTCAACACCTGCATGGACTGGATACTGGGCAGAGCTACTGTTCAAAGTCATTGTGGAGCAACTCTGGCCCTGATAATGCCAGTTTTACTTTATGGTAGTGAAACCTGGACATTATCCTCTGCCTTGGAGTTATGCCTTAATGCCTTTTATAATAGGTCCTTGCGCCGGATCATGGGGTACTGTTGGCGGGACCATGTGTCAAACCAACGGTTGCACCGTGAGACTGGCACAGGACCTATTACCTGCGTAATCCGTGATCGCCAACTCAGGCTATATGGCCACCTGGCTCGCTTCCCTCAGGATGATCCTGTCCATCAGGTTGTCTCTGTTCGAGACAGACCTGGGTGGAGAGGCCTGTGGGACGACCTAGGAAGTCGTGGCTTGGGCAGATCGATCAAACCTGTCGTGAGGAGCTTGAGATGGGTCGAGTCCCTGCCTGGCGGCTTGCCATAAGGGACCCTCGTAGATGCAAACAGAGAGTGGTTGCGGCTATGCGCCCCCGTCGGCGTTAGCTCCACGATGATGAGTCACTGGATATAAGGACGTCTCATCAGGCAGAGAGGAGAGAGCACCAGTAGCAAACCAAGACCTAGCAGAGCAGGAGCAGGGACAGGAGGTCACACCCTCCGCCCTCCGCACTTGGGGCTCGGGTCACTCTCGGGGTCGCACCTTTACCTGCCCAATAAAAAAAAAACAGCAAGCAAAGTCCCCTTTCATTCACCACCACCCATACCCCCCAACCTTATCACAACTGGTGGCTAGCAGTGCAAGAAAGAAGCTCCTGCCGAAGTGTCTCCTCGCTACCAAGATCCACGCCACCCACACCTTGTCTGCCACACTACGTCATGCTGACAACTCACGCCTGTGCTAAACGCCCGACGAAGTCGATAAAGATGAATTCCCCAGCCCACTCTCGCCAACCGACTCACCTACCACGTCAAGTCTTCGCGAACCTTCGTCAGCACAAGCCATGAAATCACACCGACCCTACACCACCGGTACTCTCGCTACTTTTAAGAGTTAGTGTACCTCTTCAGTGCCAGTTTAACTATTCGCCCTCACTAAACCCACCCACACCTTATATATAAGTTGCCTTTTCTTAACTACTAATTCTATATTACAAAATTTCTCACTGTTGATATTTGTTATAACTCACAACGAAGTCACACATTGAGGTCACTGTGACTCTGCTCACCTCATTCCTCCGCCCTAATCATTCTTTAATTGATGTATATTGTTATGTTATTTGTATCTTCCAGACCTTCAATATTATTGTTGTCTTCACACTGCATGATATATTTTACTTTTTTTCAGAGCAAATAACTATTTCAATTTATTCAATTATCGTAATGTATCGGTTTTCCCGCGTATATTATTTGTGTCAATTGTTGCGAATTTACAGTAATCTTTGCTTCACTTTATATGCTATGTTTATTAGTAGTTCCTTCGTCCCTGCTTGCCTTTCACTTTCATTCTACATATGGTGTGTTTTGAAAATCACTTTCCCTTTACTTGCTGTGGTAATTGTTCGCTTTTTCACACATACATGTTGACCCTTACTCACCTATTTGACCGCTCTACACGAATTCACTCTAGGATTATTTTTATTAAGTACCATGTTTTATAACTGATTCAGATTCGCTTTAATTAATGACGTCTAATCTCAATATTCGATATCTTATCGTTAGTACTGCTGGAATTTATGCTTCTTCAGTTTTAAGGTTATGGTGAATATGTAGCTTGTAACTAACTTGATGTAGTCGAAATCTGTTGTAATAGGGGTTACGCACTGCAGACACCATGCTTTATATAGGCTTACCTATTATCATCGCAATTTAGTTTTAAGCTGTTATGTCTACTACGAAGAAATCACGCCCAGACACCGTTGAATCTGCTACGAGTAAGAATTACCGCGTTGAGATGCGCACGTTTATTGCTGCCTACGAAATGCGCCTTGCGGCACGTTACTTACTCGCACTTACGTCTTACTGCGCCCAAGTTGCGCATGTTTACTTTTGTTCAGGCCAAACTGCCTCCGAATTGCGTGCCGCCGCCGCGCTTACGTCTTTTTTCCAGCGCCAAGACGCTCACGTTACTTTTAAGTTCAGGCCAAGCTGCCTAAACGTGTCTGAAGCATTTTTACTTGCCTATTTAGAACGAAGATATGGAATTCTTGCTAACTTTCTTTCTACAAAATTATGGTACTCTTTTGAACTCACTGATCCTGACAGATCCAGAGTAATTAACACCTTCTCATGACATGTTCCCTTCTCATAACAAATGTTCTTATTACTCTCTGATTTTCTGGCATATTAGTAAGGTACTGACAAGTAAAATTACCATCCTCCTTCTTAGCCCTTTTACTGGCCTGGTTCAATTATATTTCAGCCCCTGAAGACGATGTGACCCTCCTAACGAATGTTGCACCTCACTGTTAACCTCCGCCATGCTGCTACCCTGACACACAACGACCTAAAGGACCATGGAGCACCAGAAACCATCTGTAGAAGCCTATTGGGAGCTTGCCACCAGATGCACCATCAGTGCTTAGACATTGCAGACGGTTCGAGGACGAGCCGATTTGCATGGCTGTCTGTGTTAATGGTTGGGTGTTGCGATGGCAACAATACACTCCTTCCTCCCAAGGTCGAAACGGAAGCTGTGTCTTCCTCTCTCAGTCCAGAGGAAACAGCTGTTCACACCTTCCTTGCCAGCCCAAGACTTTCTCTTCCGGCGACCAAGCCCTTTGTCACGCCCAGAAGAATGGACACCCAAAGAATATGGTACGAGGCACCTCCGCCAGCAGGACAAGGAGTCGCTGGATGTAAGGACGTCTCATCAGGCAGAGAGCAGAGAGCACAAGAAGCAAACCAAGACCTAGCAGAGCAGGAGCAGAGACAGGAGGTCACACCCTCCACCCTCCGCACTTGGGGCTCAGGGTCACTCTCGGGGTCGCACCTTTACCTGCCCAATAAAAAACCAGCAAAGTCCCCTGTAATAAAGACTGAAGCCAATCATTGTATCACTACGCCACCTTTACTTCAACTACACCATATAGAAGGGTGTGTTAATACCTCTTATAGTCTGGTGGCAGGGTGTGAACTTGAAGTAAGAACTAAGGAACGAAGAAAACAATATGACCGCTCGCAAAAAACATCGCGATATGAAGAACAAGGCTACAAAACCACGTGAGTACAAGCTATGGGCTAATCTTTTCTTTTTCTTTTCTTCTTCTCCCATGCATGTGTTTAGCAAACCGTTCCTACGTTAGTTTTACTGGTGGAAAGTGCTAATAGTGAAAATTTAACAGCATAATGGCAGACCTCTAGACCTCTGGGTCTAGAGGTCCAGGAATTTGGGGACTTGTTAGGAGAACCTGTTCAGTCGGTACGTGCTTGCGGCGAGGACATTGAAGTCACAGAGAGCTTTACATACCTTGGTAGTGTAGTTCATAACTCTGGGCTGTCAGACCATGAAGTCAGCAGACGGATTGGCCTGGCAGCAGGGGTCATGAACTCTCTCAACAAGAGTATTTGGAGATGTCGGTACCTGTGCAGAAGGACCAAGCTACGGGTTTTCAAGGCCCTGATAATGCCAGTTTTGCTATACGGTAGCGAAACCTGGACATTGTCCTGTGCCTTGGAGGCTCGTCTTGAAGCCTTTTGTAATAGGTCCTTGCGCCAGATCATGGGGTACTGTTGGCGGGACCATGTGTCCAACCAACGGTTGCACCGTGAGACTGGCACAAGCCCTGTTATCTGCACAATCCGTGATCGCCAACTCAGGCTATACGGCCACCTGGCTCGCTTTCCTCAGGATGATCCTGCCCATCAGGTCGTCTCTATTCGAGACAACCCTGGATGGAGGAGGCCTGTGGGACGACCGAGGAAGTCATGGCTTGGGCAGATCGACCAAACCTGCCGTGAAGAACTAGAGATGGGCCGAGTCCCTGCCTGGCGTCTAGCCATGAGGGATCCTCGTAGGTGGAAGCGAAGGGTGGATGCGGCTATGCGCCCCCGTCGGCGTCAGCCCCCATGATGATGATGATAATGGCAACACTCACAGTCTGTCAATCACCATGACTTGAGGATACACTCTCAGGGCAGATGTGAGGTATGGCTCCTAGTCACAAACACATGAAATATCCTTCTTAATTAATTTTCTCGCATTTAGAGATTTATTTATATTGTTTCAATGGCAACAAAATTCAACTCAAGTTTCTCTCAAACTGAGAATTTTCTTTTTGTTATTCGCGATCACTTACGAATTGTGTATTCCTCCCCTTCTTGTACGAATTTCGTTAATTGATCGTTGAATTTCACTCATTGTTGGACTTTTTGGTTCATTTTATTCTCTTACTGATTTCGATATTCGCACTCACGGACAACATATCATTTTCTCTGTAGTAAACAACCCACGCCCCCTCAACCTCACTTTCACTTTGGTTGCGGGCTGGGACGGATCTTGTTGTGACGCCATCAACACTATTCCGCTATTCTGTGACAATTCTTTCGGTGCAAAGAATAATAGCTTGATCACAAATATTTCTAAATTCATTTCAATGAATAAAGCGTAACAATCTTCCCCTTTCATTGTGCAATAATGGATGGGGTTTAGTAATGAATAATATATTGCAGTATGATGAAACAAGCATAACTCATTCGATCGACATATTAAGTCCGTGTGAACCTGTATTACATCTGATAAGGAAAAGGACTAGCCGGAAAAATCCGGAAATCGTGTGATTCGTAGTTGATATCTGCGTGTGCCATTCACAGATTGTAGATAAAAGGCTATTGATAGAAATTCGAGTCTCATATTCGTTCAGATAATTTGGGTAAAAAAGGGAACCCACTGTCGAGAAGGCTAGGCTATCATCTAACATGCGTAAGCGAGAAATGATTACCTCAGTGTATCAGATTTTGTATCGTATCCGTAATTACGATTAAATAATCGGGGATAACGTAAAAAAGTTTCTGAACTAGGATGCTTGCATTGCGGAAGCTTGCAAAAGAAATTTCATGTCACCATTCATTTGCGTACGTTGTCACATTTCATTTAATGTTGAATTCTTGGGGTAATTGAAATAATTGTTGTGTTAACATATAAGTGATTATAACATTTGCTAAAATGAACGTTAAATTCGTATTTGCGATCCATTTCCGTGTGAGCTCGCTTTCTCTTACGCTATCCACACTCAGATTTACATACACACACACACTCATTCACGCAACCAGACACTGTAAAATCGAATCTTCAACTATAGGATTTGTTGTGCGTTTGCAGGTTATCTCTTTTACCTTTTTGCAATCTTGCTGTGATGAGTTAAAACATACACGCAATCATTTCACACACTCTTCCACGCAGTTCAACAGACACTGTTAAATCAAATCTTCATCTACAGGATTTGTTGTGTCGTAGTCTAAGGATATTTTTATGCCTTGAGGCGTTGCTTATCGTGATTAGTGGAAATGATGCACAATATATATATTTTTTTCTCTATGAAATGACAATCGGTTCAAGTTATCCTTGCGGATGCCGATGTCATCTTCCTTATCTATTCTCATATCTATC
>NW_020870092.1:500607-508107 GCF_003789085.1 Penaeus vannamei | reverse complement strand
AGGCCAAGAAGGAGACCCAGGAGGAAGTCACCCAAAAGCCCAAGGATCCCCGCAAAGTCACCCAAGAGCCCAAGAAGGAGACCCAGGAAGTCGCCCAGGAGGAAAAAGAAAAAAAAATAAAGAATAAATAAAAATAAACACAAGAGAAGGAAGACATCTAAAAAGGATTAACAATCCTTCTTGCTTCAAGACCCTTCTTCGTGGACCGCTTGGGACTACTTAAAAGACTGCGCCAAAAGGAAACGGTTGCACCTCTCCCTCCCCCTCCCTCTCCTTCTCCCTCTCTCTTCCTTTTTCCCTCTCCCTCCCTCCTTACACCCTGTCTTACGGTGTAGAATCAGTCCTCAGGGGAAGTGATACACGAGGCTGCTGTACCAGTTTATTCAACCTGTAAAGTTTTCAAACTTGTAAGTAGCCATAAAAAAAAAGGAATATTCCCAAAGACACACAAGTACCGTAATTGCAATGCTGACACACACGAAACACAGCCAAATCAAAGAGATTGTAAAAGACTGTAGAAAATATCCCATTGATC
Organism: Penaeus vannamei; assembly: GCF_003789085.1. Lineage (NCBI taxonomy): Eukaryota > Metazoa > Arthropoda > Malacostraca > Decapoda > Penaeidae > Penaeus > Penaeus vannamei. The sequence goes on along the minus strand of NW_020870092.1, from coordinate 507,572 downwards.
ATGAACTTTGTAAGACATTTTTACTGTTTATAATGAATTACACATAAACTATGACAATGGATTTAAAGACATGATCAGGAAACTTTTTCTGAGATTACAAGATTCATCTCATATACATGAAGGAACAAAATTACTTGACCTGCCAAATATCAAATTATTTGGACACAAAGAAGAGCCTAGGCTAAAGTCAGAACCTGGCTTGATGCCAATTGAGCGACTATTCATTAAATTGGCTATTTCAAATAATGCAGACTGAAGTTTTCCATAGGAAAGTATTCTGTTACCTACTGATAAAACAATGGCTCTCTTCACCAATCTGATCAAAGATTCACTGCATCCATTTTCTCAAGGTGCCTCTGCTGACTTATCAAAATGCCACAACATTCCCTCTATAGAGGCAAAGTCTAAAATGTGAGCCATGTTCCAATTCTTTACCATAGCTCTATGCTCCTTGTTGGCCACCATTAATTGTGCTCCTCTATCTGAGCATACAGATTTAGGAAAACCACAAACAGAGACAAATCTCTGGAGAACCATTAAAAATCTCTATATCATAGCCTTCAGCAAGATCTAAATACACAGCTCTGCTGACTAAACAATTAAGCACAACAACATATACCTTCTCTTGAGTTCTATACATCACAGTATCCTTTATGATGAAGGGTTTGAATAGGTTACCTGCCTTACTGAAAAAAGGGGGAGCAGGAGAATGCCTTGCTTCAGGTAACTCTCCCATACACTGAGACATGAACGCTCTATTGACCCTTTTACAAAGCAGACATTTCGCTCTGTTCGATTTTATCAATTTCTAAGCAGAGGGAACCCAGTATTTGGATTGCAGTTTACCTTATGTAGATTCAATCCCTGAATGATTGATAGGGAATGGTTAAATATTTCATTAGTACTAATTTATTTTTTGCTGTTATAAATTTACTTTGAAAGGACCCATTCTCTAACTCCCAATCAACGTAAGTACAACACCCCATTGCATTTATAATGGCATCTGAAAAATGAATCAGTGAAGGTGTTTCTTAATTGCATTTTGTGGCTTTATGCATCTACAAAAAATTATGAATTCAAGATTGTACACTGACTTGAATAAATCTCTCCATTGTTTATATGACTTCTGCAATCGGTCCATCCCAGCCAATTTTCCTCTTTTCATCACTCTTGGTTGTGATGAATTCTCATTAGAATTTTTGCCTTCAAATTAAATGGAATTATCAAGCCTAATGGGTCAAAAATTATGGCAACTTAGTATCATTCGCCTGGTTAAAAAATCTGGAAACAGTGTCTAGTGTTCTATATCTGACCAGAATATATCTTTCCTCGTTCTTAAACCTTGATTCTTTTTGGGAAAGTTCAATTGAAACTTGTCACAATAAGTATCACTAACAGGATCCCAGTTTAGACTTAAAACCCTTTCATTTACAGAATCAATGTTGTCCTGAACCTGACAACCTTTGGTTTCTCCAGAAATTATCCAATGTTTGATTTCAAAGCCACCTTCCTTGATTATCTCTCCAGTTTCTTTGATAAAATTCTGACCTTCCTGTACTGAAGGACTACTAATCAATAAATCCACATAGGAATTTCTTACAATTTTGTTTCCAGTATCCACACATTTGCCTTTCAGCCTAGTAGTTTCATGCAGAGCGAGAATAGTAAAGGCTCCACTTGGCTTGTCACCAAAAGTTATTTGTGTCAACATACAAATATGAGGCTTTTTTGTAACATCCATATCATACCACAAAAACCCATGTATATTTTGATCTATCTTTGGAATGTGTACATTTTCTAAATGACTTTAGTAACTGCTATTCTATGCTGTCGAAATCTTAGTAGAATCCCAAATATACTTGATAAAACATCTGGACCCTTTGCGAGACAATCATTCAAGGATAGGCCCAAGTACTTGGCAGAGCTATTAAATACTATGCAAAGAGGAGTTGACCGACTTTCTGGTTTGTGCATCTCATGGTGTGGTAAGGAGAATATTGGTCCCGAATATTTTTTTTTAACTCATCCGTGGATAATTGATAAGCAACACCACGAGTTACCATATCTTTCATCTGATTACAAAAGGCATCTGCATATTTAAGTACTGATTTAACAAATCAGGATTCTGTGGACTTGAGACGAGCAAGTGCAAGATAATAATTATTACTCAAGTTATCAGGATATGAGATCCAAGGATATATCACTGTAAATCGCTTTTACATTTGATCATGTTTCATTACTTCTTTAATGAGCTTCATTTCTCTTTCCTCCCAAATTGTACGTTCACCAGAAAATGAACACTTCCCGAACATGCACTCTCCAAATTGTGAAATACACTGAATTCTGACAGCAACTAACCAGAGAAAATTATCAAAGTCCCTTTCCATCTTTAGAGCATAATGAAGCATATATTTGTACCCTTTAGAGTTCTACATTTTCTAAATAACTCATTTTCCCAAATATTATCTTTGCTATCAGTATTTCCCATGATTTCCTCAGTCTTAATTTCCATGTCACTAACAACTGTGGCTATCTCATCATACAAAGATTGTAAAACTTAAGTGTCAGTTTTCCTTTAAGTGTTCCACATGCCTTGATTAGCTCCTCCATCTTGAAATGTAACGTGTTGAATTGTATCATCAAGTGTCTTGGGGTGTAGAATCAGTCCTCATGGGAAGTGATATACGAGGCTGCTGTACCAGTTTATTCAACCTGTAAAGTTTGTAAATTATATGTAGCCATAAAAAAAAAAGAATATTTCCAAAGAACACAAGTAACATAATTGCAATGCCGACCCACACATGAAACACAGCCAAATCAAAGAGACTGAAGAAGAGAACGTGGACTTGAGATGAGCAAGTGCAAGATATTAATTATTACTCAAGTTATAAGGATAAGAGATCCATGGATACATCACTGTAAATCACTTTTGTATTGGATCATGGCTCATTCCTTCCTTAATGAGCTTCAATTCTCTTTCCTCCCTAATGTCTATGTAGTTTATTACCTTCCGCTCCTATATTAGAAATTCAACTAACTTGGGAAATACTGGGATTCTAAGATCAAGTTTCTGACAAGCAAGTGCCCATTCCCTTTTAATATTAGTAGGTAATAATCTTTCAACAGTGCTGACACTGGTGACATTGTTTAGCTCCTATCTAACTTCAGCTTACACAAAACTAGCCATGCACACTCAATACAAATGATCATATCAACAAATCCCTTACTGGATGAATCAGCTATAGGTTTCATCACTTTAATTTCGTGACGGATAGTCAACTATTCTCGAGGGATTTCCAAATCCCTCATCCACACATTCAATTATTTTCTGAAAATCATCTTCTCCACCTTTAATAACACTGAGTGCTTCTCCACTCAAACTCTGTCTGAGAACATAAACATCCATGCCATAACTTGGGATCATTAGTCTATAATAGTCAGACCTAGAAGTCTGGTACTCTCTCACCTTGCCTGGAAATTTTGGTGACTCTAACATTTGACATTCACTCTGGCAACCAATTCTTCTGAAGCATTAATATTTGCAGATGATTCCTCTTTCTTAAAACAAAGCATATATTTGTACCCTTTGAAATTCTACATTTTCTAAATAACTAATTTTCCCAAATATTATCTTTGCTATCAGCATTTCCCAATTTTAAAACTTACATGTCAGTTTTCCTTTAAGTGTTCCACATACCTTGATTAGCTCCTCCATCTTGAAATGCAAGGTGTTGAATTGTATCATCAAGTGTCTTGGGGTGTAGAATCAGTCCTCAAGGGAAGTAATACACGAGGCTGCTGTACCAGTTTATTCAACCTGTAAAGTTTTGAAAATTATTAGTAGCCATAAAAAAAAAAATATTCCCAAAGACCCAAAGACACACAAGTAATGCAATTGCAATGCTGACCCACATATGAAACAGCCAAATTAAGGAGACTGAAGAAGAGAACATGGAAGATACCCCAATGATCATAAACTTTGCAAGACATTTCTACTGTTTATAATGAATTACACATAAAACATGGCAATGGATCTAAAGAAATAGTCAGGAAATTTAGTAAACAACTTAATAAACAAAGGTTTGCATGACCATCATTGTTATCATTATCCACAATATGCTATTGAATTATATCATAAACTCACACCTTCACGCATCCCCAGCTGACATTGCCACAGACTCATGGGTAGATAATTGCCACAATTCAACCTAAAATACATGCATAATTAATATTCAAGTCCCCTTTTCTGTGTTAATATAAGATACGCCTCATTTAAAGGATTCACAGTACCATATGACAAATGTGTGCCTTTGAAATTATAATATCAATAAGTAAGTAGCACAGCTGATCTTGTATTTCATGGACCAAGGGGTTGGTAGGGTGAATGGATTTTATGACTGATATTGAGTAGTGTGAGTCAGTGAAGATGAAGGATGAGGAAGAGATAGAAGACATACATTGTAGGGCAAAGAGCATAGCATATAGTTCTGTTGTAAGGACACTCAATCCAAGTGGTAGAGGAAAGCTGTATGTGTGAGAGGGAAAGACTACGGCGAAACCAGCACCTGAGGTGTTATTTAGAGCCATCGGTGTAGGTATGAGTACTGGAGGAGTGACTAGAGATATGTGCAAGAAAATATGTGAGGAGGATAGAAGGTGGAATATTTGACTTTGGTAAGTCAGGGAATATAGAAGAGCAATTACAAGAGGTAGGTATTAGCCAGGGAGGGAAAGTTTGGGCTGAAAGAGGAAGAGTTCGGAGATGTGGAAAGGATGAATGGGAAAGAAGAGCGCCCATACAAACAGAGAAAGGGACAGGTAAACGTAGAGAAGAAGATAAGATTTGAAGAAGGGGTTGAGGGACAGTTAGCTTGGAGAGAGAAAATTGGTGAAAGCATGCATAGCTTCTTAGAGACAGAATAACACGACATCTAAATGGATGGTAGTCCTAATTCTGCATATAGGCTCTCAACTGGAGAGGATTGGAAGGCTCCTAGGGTTAAGCAGAGACTGCAATGGTGTATTGGATTAAGGTGAGAGAGAAGAGAGGCAGAGGCAGAAGAATACATATGGCAGCTATTATCAAGGGTGGAGAGGATTAGGGTAATGTGGAGATGGAGGAGTGTTTTGCAGTTTGATCCCCCAGATAGGTGGGAGAGGGTTTGTAGGAGTCAAAGGTTCAAAGGCGATGGCGGGCTTTTTCTTTAACGGAGAGGATATGATCTCGCCAAGAGAGCTTGTAGTCAGAAACAACTCCAAGAAACTTGCCAGAAGATAGGGATTGGATAGGGGTATCATAAAGGAGGAGTGGAAGTTGGGAGCCTATATGTGAATGAGAGAAAAGGATGGAGAAAGTTTTAGAGGTAGAGAAATGAAAGCAATGGTTGGTAGCCTAAGAAGAGATTAATGTTATTGACAACTTGAAGAGGGTCAGAGATGAGGTTATCATGAATATGGAGGACAGGGGCAGGATGAGGAGGATGTTTTCGGGATAATTTATGAATCCACTGCCAGAGATTGGTTTGGAGGATGTTATGGAGGATACATAGTTTTGCCAGCTGTTTGTCATGGAGTTGCATATTGTACAGCAAAGGTGGGCTGATGCTTTTTTAAAAGATATGACAGCTGTTAGTTGACTGGGGGTGCCTCTCTTGTAACGGTAGCTATTCCAAGCTGCGCGCTCCAAACACAACACTTTTGTATATTCAAGGTTCCATAATAGAACATATTTTGAAGTGTAAGGTCAGGAGGTTTGAGGGATGGTTACATAGCCTACATTTAGTACATTAGTATTTCTCAGCATTTCTGAGGTGGAAGAGAATGATGATGGAGGAAGGTTAAGAGTAGAGAGAAAGGTAACGGTATTCCATTCTGCTCCATCAAAGCACCAGCAAGGGGGGTTGGGGAGTGGGACATAGGATGTTGAAGAAAGAATTGGAAAGTGATCACTAGAGTGAAAATTGTTTAGGACAGACCAATGGAAGCCTATAAGAAGGGTAGGAGATCAAAGGGAGAGATCGAGGCATGAAAACAGTTGGTTGCATATGTCAGAGTGGGACTGTTGGAATTTAGGAGGATAAGGTCAGTTTTAAATAGAAATTGTTCTAAAGAGTGACCCTTGGTATCAATAATAGAGTCAACCCAGAGGGTATGGCGACAGTTAAAGTCTCCAACTATTAGGAGTGTTGGTTGGAGTTGGGAAAGTAAGGTCTCAAATTCTAAAAAGTCACTAAGGAGAGAAGGAGAGAAGTAGACTGAAATGACTGTGATCCAGCGGCAGAGGAAAATCAGGATAACTGTGCAAGGTATAGTGCTTTGTAAAGGAGGTATGTTATATGGTGTTTTATGATGGACAAGTATGGAAGAGACAAATACATAATGAGGGAGTGACACAAAATGGTAGTTGGAAATTGGTATTGAAGGATGTGTGAGGAAGGTTTCTTGGAGGCAGACGATAGATGTATTGTAAGAGGAGAATGAAGGTCAGGTCTGTGTGAGTGAAAGCCTCTAATGTTCCATTGCAGAAGAGCCATTATAGATCATTCAACAGGTATTATGGCTAGAAATGGATGTCTAAAAAGTAAGAGGAGGGGTGTCTGGGGGTTGAGGTATGGGATCAGGGGATGGAAGTGACAGTATAGTATCAAGAGAATCATCATGGGAGGAGGGATCAGGGGAAGAAGGTGAAGGTATAGTATCTTGGGGGTTCATCAAGAAAGGTGGGATCTGGGGAAGAGCATTGTGATAGGAGGGATTCACGTGTGTAACAAGGATGCTAGGGATAGTAGGGAAGGAAGGATTTTTGGTTTGGATAAGGGTGGGGGAGTGGATAGGGTGTGATGGGAGGGTGTAGGAGGAAGAGGGGTAGGGGCCATTTGAGGAGGGGGAGCATGGATTTGAATGCAGCTGGAATCCGGGTAGAGAAACTGATGGATGGCTGAGAGGGACATACATAGAAAGTTTCT
>NW_020870092.1:480607-483107 GCF_003789085.1 Penaeus vannamei | reverse complement strand
AAAAGCAGTTGTAACAATAACGATATTGGCAAATGTCGAGCTATTAATAGTAATAATGGTGATAACTGTGATAGTGATAATATAAGGATCTAAATTGTGATGGTAAGGATAACATTCATGATGATAATGTACATATATCAATCATAGTGAAAGTACAGATGATGAAATGAAATGATGAGTTTAAAAAGAACAACAATCATTAGTATCTTACTTATCAGTGATGATAATGATGGTGATAATGAGTATGAAAAAAAAATGGTATATATATAATGTCCTCAAGCAATATTATGTCATACAAAGGGGGAAATTAAAGAAAATATGTGAAAAGTAAAACAATCAAAATTGACCGATTATTTCAAAATGAAAATGTATCTGCTGACGAGAAAGATTTTTTTCCTACTCATTTTTTTATAAACGCCAGAAAATGAAAAATAAAAATTAAACCTACACTATCTACTCTTTATTTCTATAAACACGAATGTGAAATGTCTGTTCGAATCCTATTTTCGTGGCGAATGTTGTAACTTATTTGTCTTGGAGTCTCCGGTCGCTCTCTCTCGCGCCGGGGTGACGAGGGACCCCGCGGGGAATGTGCAGAATGTGCAGCAATATCCACTCCGCCTTTTGCGACCCGGGGCTGCTGCTTGGACCCCGAAGCCCGCTGCTCTTCGGTGTCGGGTCCCTGGCGAGGCGTTGGGGTCCATGCTTAGTTAGCTGTCAGATTTGGTCGCTTGTACAAAAGGCATGTGCACACACGCACGCACACACGCACACACGCACACGGACACACACACACACACATACACACCGCACGCATCCACACACACACACACACACACACACGCACATACATACAACACACGCACACACACACTCGCACGCACACACACACACACACACACACACACACACACACACACACACACACACACACACACACACACACCACACACACACACACAACACACAACACCACACACACACACACACACATCCACACACGCACACCACACACACACACACACACACACACACACACACACACACACACACACACACACACACACACACGAGTATATATTGTTCGTTTATGTGTAACAGAGATTTACTGATAACAAGCTCGTTCAGCCATGAGGTTTTATCTCCTTTCAGACTCCACTTACTAACAGCGTCCATCTCTCTGATGATCTTCACTTGCCCATCAGGTCACTTTTTCTAACAGGTTCTTACGCCAGCTGCTCCCTCTACAGGTCCCTGCCTCCCTGCCTCCCTCTCTCTTTGCCTCCCTGCCTCCCTGCTTCCCTCTTTCCTTGCCTCCCTCTCTCCTTGCCTCCCTGCCTCCCTATTTCCCTCTCTCCCTGTCTCCCTGCTTCCCTCTCTCCTTGCCTCCCTCCCTTCCTCCCTCCTCCCTGCTCCCTTCCTCCCTGCCTCCCTGCCTCCCTCTGGGCATCGGTCTTACTCCATGCCTCGGATTACCAGGTGACCCCCCCCCCGCCTTCTTTCCTTCGGATAGGAATCCCACTCTGCCTTCAGACTACAAGGGAGACATCTTTCCCCTTCAGCGAGCAGCAGTCATACCGTGTCGTTTAGTCTTCTGTCCCTTCCCCTTCCTTTTCCTTCTCCTTCCCTATTCTTCTCTTCCCCCTTCCCTTTTTCTTCCCCCTTCCTTCTTCATCTTCCTTCCTTTCCCTTTCTTCTCCCTTCCCTCTTCCCTCCCCTTCCCCCCTTCCTTCTCCCTTCCCTTCCCTTCCCTTCCCCCCTTCCCTTTTCCCCTTCCTGTCCCTTCATCTTCCATCCCCTTCCCCTGTCTTTCCCCCTTCCTTTCCTTCAGGTTGCAGTAAATGGCAGAAAAAACACACTATACACAAAATAGATTTATCGAAATATGAGACCCCAGTTTCAAAAATCCCTCCCAGATTTATCTTCAGGTAGCAAGTCGTCTTACCATCTCCTCCTTCAGCAGCCTATACCGGGTTACCGCTCCTCCTCCTCTCCCCCGCTCCCCTCCTCTCCTGCCCCGCTCCCCCTCCCCCCTCCTCCTCTCCTGCCCCGCCCTCCACTGCCCGAATCCCGTCGACAGGAGGGGCAGCGAGGCACGCGGATGCCAGGGGCGCTGACGAGACCCCGAAAACCTAGTTCTCGTAACCCTCTCGCCCTCCCTCGGCCATTCCAACCCGCCTCTGTTAGTTTAGCGTGGTCAGTGGGCCTGCAGTGTACGCATTCTTGCCCTACCCACCTCCAGCACCCCCCTGCCCTCCCCACCACACCTCCTTTCGCTTCTCCGTACATTCTATACTCCCTGCCCCGCCTACCCCCTTAATCCCCTCTGCGTGCGTGTGTGCGTGCGTTCCCCACGGAAGCACGGGGGAGACTGACTGGCCGCTGTGTGTAACGTTCCTGTGTAAAGTCCTCTCGGCATTTGGAGAACTTGAGGAGTGACGAATGGCCCGCATAGCGCTCTTGCAGGAGTGGGGGGCTGGGGGAGAGGGTGAGGGAGGGG
>NW_020870092.1:457407-459907 GCF_003789085.1 Penaeus vannamei | reverse complement strand
GTAGTGATAATAGTGATAATGATGATAACGATAGTAACAACAAAGACAATAATGATAATGGAAAGGCGATAATGCTAATAACAACAAAAATGATTATAATACTGATTGTAATGATGCTACCGACAATGGTGATCATGAACATATCAATCCGAACGATAACAATGATAACGATGATGACAGATATAATGATGATGATGATAACATTTATAGAAATGATGAGGCTAACAATACAAATAACCACAATACATCATCACAATCATCATCATGTTATTATTTCTGTTACTATTACTACAACAACAACAATAACTACCATTACTACTTACTACTATCGCTACCATCACCATCATAGTCATAGTGATAATGATAATGGTAACAATAATAATGATTGTAATAAGTAAAGAAAATGATAATGATAATAATGACAATGATATTAATAATAAAAATAATAATGGTAACAATAATAATAATAAAACTGATAGTAGTAGCGATAGTAATAATAATAGTGATAGTAATAGTAGTAGTAATAGTGATAATTATTATGATAACAGTTATTATTATTATCTTTATTACCATTTATTAAGATTGATAATACTGTTATTATCATCATTAGTATTAGATTTATGTTATTGTTTTGATTATTATGAATAATGACGATAATCATTTTTATTGTTATTATCACTTTTTGTTATTATCATTATTATTATTATTACTGTTATTATCACTTTTTGTTATTCTTATCATTATTTTATCTGTTTTTACTGTTATTATTCATCTTATTGTAATATAGTAGTATTATCATTATCATTATCATTATCATTGATATTATTATCATTATCACTACTACTACTATTATTGTCAACATTTTTATTATTATCATTAATATTTGTATTATTTTTATTATAGTTATCATTATATTATATTATCATTTTTTTACATTATCATTATTATTATTATTATTACTACTATTACTATTATTACTACCATCATTATTATTATTATCATTATTATTTTGATTTTCATCAACTTTGCCACTATTATCATTGCAATTATCTTTATGATTACAATTTTTCTCATTATTATCATTATTAGTGCTGGTGTCATTATTCATATATTTATTTGTTTTTATTGTTATGATTATTGAAATTATGATAATTATTGTTATCATTATTATTATCATTACTAATTTCATTATTCTATTATGTTTATAATCATTATCATTATCATTATATAATTATCATTATCATTATTATTCTTATTATTTTATTCAATCTTATTTTTGTTTTCAGATTATTATTATTATATTATCTTCTACATTTATATTATCATTAATTGTGTTAACATTAAAATTATTGTGATAATAATTATTGTTGTTATTATTATTATTATTATACATCATCAGTATTATCAATAACAATATTATAATTACTGCTATTATAACTATTATTATAATTTCTATTACTATTATTAGTGTTTTTATAACTATTATTATTATCATTATCATTATTATTGTCATTATTAAGATAATGACCATCATCATACCCATATTATCATTATTATTATTATTTACATTATTATTTCATTCTCCCATATCTATCATTATTGTTGATTTTCTATATAATCATTAATGTTATATGATTATTTTCTTCATTATAATAATTGCTATTATTGTTATCATCATCGTAATTGGTATTATTGTTATTATCATTAATGTTTTTGTTGTTCATATCATTATCAATGTAAATATTCTTATTATTTTTACCATTATTTTTTATTATTGTTGTTGCTGGTGCTGCTGCTAATATTATCATTATTATCTATTATTTTTATTTTTCATTGTTATTTTATTATTATTATCATTATTTATCATTTTTCATTTATTGCATTATCAGTATTATTTATATTATTATTATTTATTTATTATTTTATCATTATCATTTATTATCATTTATTATCATTATCATTATCATTATCACATTATCATTATCATTATCATTATTATCATTATCATTATTATTAATTTATTATTATTATTATTATTATTTTATTCATTATTATTGTCATATTTTATTGTTATTATTATTTATCGTTATTATTATTATTAATTTAACTATTATTGTTCTTGTTGTTATTATGATAATGTCATTATTATTATTATTTATTATATTAGTAGTAGTAGTAGTAGTAGTAGTAGTAGTAGTAGTAGTAGTACTATTATTATTATTATTATCATTGTTGTTATCTTCATTATTGTTACTATTATTATCATTATAACTTTCATTATAACCAATATTTTCATGATCATTATCATTATCCTTTTTAACATCGTTATCATTACCATCTTTATTACTATGACTTTCCTTATTAATATTATCATTGCCATTATCGTTATTATAATTGCTATCATTATTATTTTCATTATCAAATTAGAATCATCATCATTAGCATGACCATCCTCATTATAAACAAAGATGGTTCTAATAATAACACTAATACTAATTGA